>CAEGAG010068533.1:0-187662 GCA_903067065.1 Brachyrhaphis terrabensis | reverse complement strand
TTCTTCTTCTTCTTCTTCTTCTTCTTCTTCTTCTTCTTCTTCTTCTTCTTCTTCTTCTTCTTCTTCTTCTTCTTCTTGTCATTTCTGGCAGAAAGTACTACACAACTTAATCAAAGTGTTAAGTTAAGGTTTGTATCAAAAACAGTCTTCATGTACACTTCTTGCTGGTGTAATGTCAGTAAGGTTTTAATTAACACTGAATTAAATCCCAGATTGAACATAATTAAAAAGAGGATTCTTTATGTACATTGTAGTGTTTTCACTATTACCTTTGATTGGAACAGAAAAACCGAAAAAAATTAAATAAATATACATATTCAGATTGTATTTTTACTGTGGTGCCAGTTTTGCAAAATTGCCAGGAATTTTGAAAATGAAAAACGTATAAGTATTTAAAAATAGGCTGTGCTGTTTTCCTTTGCAAAAACACAAATCTTAGTTCAGAGTTTGCGTAAGCTAATTTGTTTCTGTACATTTGACAGAAGAAAATGAAAAGATCTTGCTATAACTGCCAGGAGATTTTTGAGTTTGAGAAACCCAGACTTTTATGGACCATAGTTTGACTAGTTGTTAGTTTGGTAGTGTGATATCTGTTACGTCTTGCTCGCCCACAAGTACTAGAGAATATTACAAAATTCCTATGTAGTGGCTGATTTCAGCACAAAGAGCCGTATATTATAGAAAACATCTTGTGTATTTCAGACTACAGACGTTAGTTGTCAAATTTATTGAACTAAACCTAACTGTTGACAACTCCTTTTGTAAGCCTGTCCTTCAGAAAATATTATGCAACACAGTAGCGCAATCTCTTCAAAACCTGATGTGATTCATCCCCTACAGTAAAGTATCAACAGTGATTCAACTCTTGAGTTGTTCCAGCTTATTGCCACTCTTTGCTATATGTCCTTCTTTGTAGTGACATGTGACCTCAGCCCACTTCCACTGCAATAGAGTTAAGAACGACATAAGAGACAGAATAAAAATTATGTTGGAGGCATTAAATCTTTGACTAGTGGCAGGTTTAAAATCTATGCTTCCACATTTCTCTCTCAACTTTGATTATTTTAATGTAACTGATCCAAGTGAAATACATTAAGACTTTGGCAACCATGAGGCAAAATGTGAAAAGTTAAAAGGAGATAAATATTTGCATTAAGTAATTAATTGGTTTCTTTTTGTTGTTGTTGTTTTTTTTTTGCATTTTCTTGATAAGTCCACTGTTATTAAATATGAAGAACTGCAATTTTTAAATGTTAAATAAAATTTGCTGTCCCGTCTCACATCAAAACATTGCACAGATTGGAATTTCATATCATTAAGATCTTTCGCCTTGAAGTGTTTGTCCACAAGTTGTTGTTGCTGCTCCTGTTGCTGTTGTTGCTGCTGTTGTTGCTGTTGCTCCTGTTGCTGTTGTTGCTGCTGTTGTTGCTGTTGCTGCTGCTGTTGTTGTTGTTGTTGTTGTTGGCTTCATCTATTAAACCCCACCCAAAGCCCACTGACTGCTTGACTGGGCTCCCACATACCAGAATAGGATATGGTGACCACAAAAACTTTAATTAATTAGTTGGATCAAAAATATATTTATGTTTTTACTGTTTTAACAATTGAATGTTGAAATAAAAACAATTAAAAAAATATCTAGATTTCAATCTGCACATCAAGGTCTTTCTTTTTTCCTGTCGTCAAATTCAAGTTTTGCTTTGCTGTATCCCCACAGAAACACACACAGTGTCTTTAAGACAAATATTAAAAAGGCACCTTGACAATGCAATGACCCAGAAAACCCCACTTCACTTAAATGTCAGGCTTTTGTATCCAGAAAGCACACTGAGTAAACAGTTGTTTGCCTATCCGGTAACCAAAGCAAAGAAATAGCAGTTTTTTTAGTGTTTGATGTTCACATTTCTCTCTAGCTTTGTCTCCTCCTGTGAAGTATTAGAACAAAGGATGGTAGCGACTGGTTTAGTTTCCATCACTGAAACTAAACCAGCATGCTCATTCAAAACTAATGCAGAGGTTGGGGGTATAAGTGTCCTGGTTGATAGGACTCTTTGCTTGGGAATCAAAAGACTTGACTTTTTAAAGTGGGCTTCATGAAAGAGACGCCTCTGGCTTTTATTCACGCTATTGTTCAAGTTCAATTTGCTACACACACCACCTAAGACCATCAAAGCAATATACAAAAACCCAAGTCAATATGCTACATTTTAAGGACTGTTTTGGTACACTAGGGTGAATAATATAAAATAAAAGATAAACTGTTCATCTCACAAGTAAAATTCCACTGAAGGTCTTCACATTTTTTTTAAGGAGGCAGCTCCATCTACACCAGACTGTGTCAGAGAAGAGCTGACGCACAATACTCGTCTCACTGAGCACGCCTGACTTGCCTGACACCTCCCTGACAAGAATAAACAGTCTCTGTCATGTGTACATTAAGGTTGACCTTTCCGTCAGAAGTGATCACTGAGGACTTTTCTTCCTCACATCTCTCCCATTCCTGCCTCCCAGCCTTTTAAATGCAGCCTTCAAGGTGTTTGACTTCAGGGCCGCCTTCTTACCTCGTTCTGAAGTTAGCCGGCTGAGGATGGCCGTCATACAAAGATAAAAAGTCATATTCCTCCTCCACGGCGAAAGATTGAAAAACTATATGAATCCTGTTCCCCTTCTCGGCGACAATCACCCAGGTACAGTTCGCTCCATTTGGATATCCATAAGGGAATCCGGGGCTTTCTATAGTCCCATTCCACCCCTTTAGTGTGCCTCCACAAGTATGGATAAAACCTATAGAGAAAGAGACCAGAAATCAGGTTAGGACTGAATTCATAATAAAAGGATGTAAACATGAGAAAATATGCAGTTCATTTCAATAAACCTAGCGGGCAATGAAAAAAAACCGCAAAAATTAACATTCAAGTGTGGATGCATTGCAAAACAAGGTTTTATTCAGACGATTGCCTGCACCCTGTAAAGTTCAGGTGCAATATTTCTTCAACCAAGAGCAAATTATTTGGAAAAATCCACATTGCTCTCAGCTGGCAGAAGCTGTGAAGAGAAGCTGGCAACCAGCTAATAGTGTGCCAAGTTTTGTATTTTTACTCTCGTTCTCTGCTCTCCCTTCAAATTAAAAAAAGAAATAAGACGGAACACCTGCTGCTGTGATAATGTGAAGAAGATGCATAATTGTAGATGAGATTTTTTTTTTTAATATACTTTATTAAACAAAAAGCTTGAGATACATTATTACAGCTCATTTTTCTGCAGAATGTCAGGAAGCTCCAGAGAACAGCAACAAGCCGGGCCATTCAATTTGCTGCCAGTTGTTTAACAGTTCGCCTACAAGACACAGAGCTGCTTTGCACCTTAATGCACTAGCTTGCTGAAAATCAATACCCTCATACGTATTAGGTTGGACATTATACAATCACTGTCAAACTATACTAATCTGAGTGAGTGGCTAACCAGTGGGGTGATGATGGAAATGTGCATATGTGCTAAGCAACCCAAATGCATGAAAAAGTATCTCTATGGTGCCTCTATGTAATTTTTTTAAATAATTTTATCCCAATATAGCCACAAGCTTCAATGTATTCAGTGGGATTGTATGCAATACAACACAACATTGTGAAGTGGAAGAAAAACAACAAGTTTTTAAAAATGTTTTTCAAAAAAAACATTAGAAAATCGTGGTATGCTTTTGTATTCAAGCATTCTGAGGCAATACTTTGACGAACCAGTTTTCACTATTATTATAGCAGCAATTTTTTTGTGTGGATGTCTTTACCATCTAACATGTTTCTTCCAGGTTTTCCTGGAAGAAAACAGGTAAGCGGGTAGATCTTGATCTATCTAACAGAAAAACCTGGAAGCAAACCTGATTTTCTTCCAGGTTTCTCTTTAACAGCTTCCCTGTTGCTGTTAAAGAGAAACATTACCACAACATGACGTTACTACTAACATGTCCCTCTTTTGGAATGTTGTGTTGAGGATAATGTTCAGAGTACAATTTTTTTATTATTACACAGCATTTTACAAGGAAGCCAGTAAGTTCAGTTTCAGCTTAATCTCACCAAAGCACCTTCTTTGATGTCCCTTATATCGCTTTTAGCAAACTCCATACAGGATGTTTACAGAGCTTTCTGTCTTCACTGGCTTATCTTTTACTATAGTTATGCAGTAAACAGATTCTTGCTACTGAGCTGTGAATTTCTGCAACTTTTCAAGAGTTCCCACAAGCCTCTTGGTAATGCCACTTCTCCATTTTCAGATGAATTGAACAGTGGTGCCAAAATGTTGAAAGTTTGAAACATTGCCATTTAACCTAACCCTGTTTCAAATTTGTCCACAAATGTATCTCTTCTTATTTCTGTGTAGTGTTCCCCTGGGTTTTCATGATTCTGTTTGTTCTCTGATGTTCTTTTACAACCTCTAAAAGCTTTGGAGAGCAGCTGCTTTTTTTAATTTATGTTTATTTTTTTTTACATTGACTAAATCAGTGACTTCAAAGGTCACTGATTGGATGATTTCTGAAGCAATTGGTTGCTCTTCATGTATCTTGGAGGTATTAGAGAATAATAGAGAATACTTTTTGTTTTTTATTTGCAAAAATAGTCAAAAGCATACAGTATATCTTTATTCTTCCACTTCACAATTATGTATTATTTTGCATTGTTCTGTCACATAAAATCCCAATGGAAGCCTGTGGGCCTAATCTACAAAAGGTTTCCACATTCAAAACTGGAGCAAACGTGATGGCATTGAAACCACATAATCAGAAAGTACAAAATACTCAGAGGAGAATATGCAAATGTATTGACTTGCCACCTGCAATGCCATTTATCAAACCAGAATCAGATTGTGGGAGCTGTTTTTGTGTCTGTGTTAATCACATCTGAATAACAGGTGCTAACTGTCTGCACACACTGTGGCGAGCAGGAGGCATAGATACAATGACAGAAGACATATCATGTTAAATATTTGGATCATTTAAAGAATATGAAATAAAAATATTAACCCACATCTTTACCCTCCAAATTTCCTTTGCAGGGTTGTATGAAGCTCATTATGGTCTTAACTTGGCTGGTTGTTTGGGTCAAGGACGCATCAATATCCCTTATTTCTAACAGAAAGACTAAAGAGTGTTAAGAGCTTTTTTTATTGATATTTAAATGTGCTTATTGTTGTGTTGCACTTTCTTGTATACTTATTTAAATTAAATTGATTTTTGTTATTTTAATATGCATCCAGTATAACAACTTTCTTCACCTTTCTTTTACGATCTCTCCACTCTCCAGCACCACTTTTGCACGTGCAATTAACTACACTGGCAATTTTTGTAGATCATATGCAACACACTCACTTACTGCATGTGCTTTTTTTTTCTTTCTCTCTCATTAAACGTCCCTTATTTGGAATTGTTGCAGATCAAGCTGATTGACGTTTGTGGTTATAAATTGACTAAGTGTGGAAAAGTTATGAATACTTTTGGCAGGCAGTGTATGTAATTCTGTTCTCACAAAAATCTTACTTCCCTTCACACATCCATTATACTAGCACATTAAAGCAAACAATACACTGACATGCTCCCGTACACACTGCGTCACAGTGCAAAAACTATGCCCTGTGTTTTTATCTTAGTCTATCTTGCATGTTGTCTAATGAAATCCAAACTTAATTAAGATGCATGGCTTCGCCTGCACAATTTACTCCTTGTGTAATTAGCTTTTCACACTTGGTAGGTAAAGGATGTTTTGCATAGAGTTGGCCAAACACACACACACACACACACCCACACTGGAGTATTGGTGTGGGGGTGCGGGAATTTAGATCACTTGGCAGCTATGCAACTAAAATGGCCTCTAACTTCACAGATGGTAGCAATTTTTCATTTTACAACTGATAAAATGTTGAATTTTTAAATCTGAGATGAACAGTGTTTTGTCTTTTATCAAAATGCTCAGCTTCCAGCCTGTCAACAGTTTTTTTTAACTTATGAAACAATTAAAAAAAAACCCTGCATTTTACTGATCAAATTTACCTCGCAGGATTCACAGGAACTTGGAACTTCAGACAAACTCTGCAGTGTACACCACCGTATGTTATTTTGATAATTGCTATTTCCCCTGACCACTTTGGTGTGCTCCACTCGTACATTTCATCTTCCATATAGTGTAATAAACATTGGGCACACATTGTGATTTTTTAGGACACACTGCTGCTGAAGAAATAAAAAAATCCCATGTATGAACTCTGATTGGTTCCACTCCAAAGAGCAAACAGGCTAATCATGGCAAATTTTGCTCTTCTGACGAAAAACCTACAGGACAAACAGGAAACAACCTGTTCTCTGTTGCAGTGGTTTCACTCCCTCTAAAAGTGCTCTCAAACATTTTGCACTTCCAGAAACCAACTCACGAATCAACATATATATATTTATATATATTGGGGTCAAGTTCTTGTGTCTGTTAGTATTCATTCGTTTTATAACATGTCAGCAAAACAGTCATCAACCAAAGTATTTGCAACTTACAGAAATAAAGTGCCAGAGTTTTTGAGCTCTTTATGTTCCACAGGCCTAATGATGTCACCCACAGTGAATTAAAATGGCCTTTTAATGGAAATTCGAAGAAAACATCTTCACTTCTGAAGGTGAGCCCACCTGCAGCGCTGTTGTAGTTCAGTCTCAGTTTAGACTTAATTTACTTCACTCACATGCTGAGATTGCATGGCAACAGAGGCTGAGATGAAAGGATGGAACGCTGTTCGAATATTGATGTCTGCCTTCTTTAAAAAAAAATATGCCCTCCATTTTTATCAACATGAATATAAAAATATTTAACCAAATCTGGGGTTTGTTTTGGTTTTGTTTTGTTGCCTGGTTATCACAACAAACCAATTTTGCGTCACCAAACATGCATAATCATTTATAGAGGAATTTGTCCAAGACTGTACTTCAAAACTTTCTCAGAAGTAGATTTCTTGTTGATTGCCAATCCTTCACCAATGTCCTAGTAGATTTTAGCAGACTCCTCCAATCCTTTTACATATTAGGACTCTAGCACTCCTAAACAACCGCTTAGCATCTAGATATAGTAAAATGGAGACATGATGACTCCCAGATGCCTCTATTTGTTGTAGTTCTCTAACTGTGAGGTTTTGAGATGTTTTACTTTCCTTACAAACCTGCGCAATATGTGTGGTGACAAGACAAATATAGATCCTCTTTCAGTTTATTATTTTTTACTCCAAGAAAACAAACAGCAGTGGAGTTACTAAGAAGATGCATTAAGAAACATGAGTCAACCTACAAGAGCTTGAACAACATCTTGACAAAAATACATCTATTTAAATTGAATTCTTAGATGTACTAGTGGTCATGATTGTCCACTGGAGAGTTTATTAAAAACATTGTGCTTTTTTTTTTTACTATAAATCTGTCTATAGAACATACATTTTTGATTTTCTAAATGTGAAGTTATGCTACTGTAATAAAACCAATATGTATTTTACAGCATATTATACATGTGGGAGAAAGTACCAATAAATCAGGCTTACTCTGGCTATCAAAATTATTTCATAAAAGCTGCATGTTGTTTTTGTGAGTCCTTGGAATTAATTTTAAATGGTAAAAGGTCGGTTCTTGTCTAGCACTTTATCAACACCAGAGGACCCCGCTTCACACTGCTTCACACTACATTATTCACCCATTCATGCACACATTCACACCCTGATGATGCTCTGGGGCAGACTGATAGAAGTGAGGCAGCATGAATGAATGAATGAATGAAAGAAATCAAGAAAAAAGTAAAGAAACAATAGATCTCATGAGCAATAATGGAACATTTGATGCATCAACGTATCACTACCTGAATGCATCCAAAATTCCTGTGCTGATGTGGGGAAAAAATTTTTTCCAAGGATTTGTGTTTTTGTGCAAAGCTTTGATCAGAGGCGTTGCAAATGCACAATTCACCAGGTTTGCTTTATTCATAATCTGTAAAGGTGACAGAGAATTTCACTCCATTGATGTTCCTACAGAAGATTGAACCCAAAAAATTCGAACAGAGCCCCCTCTGGAGTGAGTTACATTTAGAGCTTAAGTAACCGTGGTGATGTGACATTGAAAAATTCTGGCTTCAGGCCAGCACCTTGCTAACCAATCTCTCTTGCTTCATACTACGCACTTCTTATCTCTTGTGAATTTCCCTGCCTACATGGTACGCTTAATCAGTCCAACTCCAATATGACAACGTCTGGTGGATGGCTACTGCTGCTGCATTTAGAGTGAGACGGTGTTAACAGGCAAATAAAAAATAAATGAAACCAGGCACATGCAATTTTAATACACATTCATGAGCGGAAATGTGATTCAGTAGATTTGACTCATGTGGACACATAGTTTTGTAACTGTGGTATACCAATGTGGGTGTGTAGCAGTGGGTTAGTTTCAGTAAGTCAGTTTTTAAATCAGCGGATAGAAGCCTGTGAGATAAATGGACTGTTTTACAGAGTAAAGTACTAGCGGCTTTAAGTTTAGATGGTATAAGTACAACACAATATTACTTTCTGGAGGTTTTGCATGGGGCTTTGGTCCAGTATTATATCCCTTAGGAGTTCCACTTATTGTCATGTTAGTCACTAACGTCAATGTATTTTATTGCGATTTTATGTGACCAAAGCAAAATGGTAAACAGATGTAAAGTGAAAGGAAGCAATGTGTGGTTTTAATTTTTTTAAGCAATTAAAAACCTGAAAAGTTTCATGTTTGTTTACTCCGATACTTCTAAAAACATCCAGTGCAACAAAGTGCCTTAAGGAATCACATAATTAGAAATTTCTGTAGAGAGCAGCTATGTGCAATTTAATTTTAGCATAAGTAGCTTATACCATGAAGGTCTGTTAGGTTAGAGAACATCAATGAACAAACAGCCTCACGAAGACCAAGGGACACACCAGACAGTTCACAGGTAAAGTTCTAGATGTTTAAAACGTCTCTCCAAAAAAAAAAACTCACAGGCCACTGTTAAAGAAAATCGTCAAAAAAAAAAAAAAATAGATTAGCTATCATCAGGACAACCATTAGTTGTGCAGGAGTAGCAAGAAAAACAGTAGATATTAAGGGAAAGGCAAAATATTTCCTGTTTAAAGAAATCAACAAATCATGTAGGAGACACACTAATCATGCAGAAGATGTTCATGTTAGAAGAGACCAACATAGCAGTTTTATTGCCTACATGCAAAATGATACAAAACTAACACTGAAAATCACTGTAAAGACCCAACCCACACAGTAGCATCAGTGGATACAGAAGCATCATGATGTGTGGATTCTTTTCTATAGCAGGGACAGGAAAATGGGCCTGAAATAAGGGAGGATGGATGAAGTTAAAAATAACTATTTAGGGCAACTTTGACATTGAAGTTCAACTTATATCCTAAAGGTATAATCAAAACATCAATAAAATTATTAAAGTCAAATAATATTTAGGTGCTGTAATGGCCTAATCAAAGTCCAGATGACAAAGGCCTAATCAAAGTCCAGATGACAATCTTTATAGGTCTATTTTATCTATATAAAATATTTTGAAAACCATTTCTAATTATAATTTTCTGTTCACTTTACAAAAATGTTGCTCTACATCGCAAAGAACCCCTTTGACAGGTTGTAGCTTTAATATGAAAATGTGAAAAAGTTCAAAAGATATATTTTTGCAAGGACTGTACATTATCAATACTTGTGTTTGTTTAGGAAAATTAAAACCATGTATTGCTATCCTTGAACTTCACATTTATTTGCTAATTTGTGTCAGTCTACTAACTACTAAATCTTTGTGGAATGACAATGATTTTGGTTGCAACACGACAGAAAGTACAGACATTTAAGGGGCGTAAATAGTTTTGAAAGGCACAATAATTAACGACCGATAACTGCACTCGGTGTGCAACCAGTTGTGCTCTGCAATGGGGGTGGGGCAGACTGCGACGATGTCCAGGAGACAACAGAGCAGATGCTCATTGTGAAAATGTAATCGCTTTTCTTCCAACTTTCTCATCCTTAGATAAACAGAGTTCTGCATCTTTCCTCTGCAAATGTTGCCAACTGTCTTGCTTTGCTTTTATTTCCTCCTCTTCACATCTGTCTGTCTCACTCAACTTTTTCTCTCACAGCCCGCTCAGCCTATTGTTTCTGGAATCTTTCCCTTTCTCTACGCTTCATGCGCTGAAACTCTACCTCCAAGCAAACTGACTTATAATTCCGCTGGTTTCCTTGTTCCTCCAGTGTGAATTAGAATCCCCTTTTCAAATGCTATGAATCATACGAGCTTGTAATGTGTCACACATTGTCAGCTCTCTAAAAGCTGCATCTATAAAAAGCAGTGCTGTAAACATTAATGCTTTCACTACAAAGCACAGCATAGAGATAACATGTGCTTCCCTGTAAGTGAGAGGGGATGTGGATTAAATTCATTTGTCACTTAGACGCACAGTATGTCTTCTTCAAATACCGCTGTCACCACTCAGCTGCACGCTCTGACCTCTATCGTCTTAACGTTTTAGTGAAAACCAATCTCTAGAGTCTTTTCTGACCCTGTGCTTGTGGCTCACTGTCCAGACAATGTGATTAGAAACCAAATTAACAACATGCTGTGGATGCACAGTGGGGAGCATTTGGTTTAGAAATATAAATTGGCATCGAATTATCTGAGTCAGGCAGAGACAAAGGCCCTCAGCAGGTGGCTTCGTGGAAAGCAGTGCTTGTGAAAGTCTCCATCCAGCTTCTTCACATTTGGTCACATTAGAACTGCATACTTCTATGTATTTCACTAGGATTCATGTGACTGAGCAACATTGTGGGTATAACTTTGAAGTTGTTCCAAGTCTGTATACTTGTCGATTCGGTATTTACACCTTTAGAACCGCTGCAGAGCGCTGTGTTGTACCGACAAACGGCACACAAGAAACAGCTTTCTAACAAGCCATGCAGCATAACAAACTTAGCTAACAGCTGGGACAGTGTCTGCTACTATTGTAATTTTGATTAAAGAAAAAAATATTATAGATAATGAAATTTTGTGAAGTGAATGGAAAATGATGCATTGTTTTCTTTTGTTTAAAAATAAAATCTGACAAACAGGCATCCATTTGCATTCAGAGCCAAATCTTTGCAGAGCACCTACTTCCACATGTTTGCTGTGTCTTATATATGAAAGGAGGCTTGAAAATTAAACTAGCTATGGTTTTCTTCACTGCGACAGACTGGCGACCTGTCCAGGATGCACCCTTCTACAATATTTCTGAAAACTATATTTTTTTTTAGACAGAATCATTTTAAACTACTTTGAATAATGTAATAATTATTTGAGATGTCAGTTACTGTTTGATAACTGGGATTAATTGGAACGTGTTTGTGACTGAATTGAAATTATTATGGTGCTTTGAGATGACATTTGTCGTGAATTAGCGCTATATAAATAAAACTGAACTGAGCTGAATTTTTTTTACTACCTTGCATTTCACCCTTATGTGAAACTTTTAGTTAGTAAATAACATAAAATTCTGTGGTTATAATGTATTCAAATGTAAAAAAAAAATTCAAAGCGTATGAATATTTTTGGCAATGCTTTAACTGAAGAATGACCCCCTTTTGAACAAAATGCTTACATTTCCAAATACTTTATCTCTGCTCCTTTGAAAATATGCAGAAATACTCCTGGAGCGTCACAAGTTTGATGCCAATAACAGATTATTATTCCCGCTGGGCTATTCCCAGCAAAAAAATGACAGTCACCTCCCACTCTGTGATGACACATCTCAGGGTTTGTGTCAGTCTAAACTGCAGGTATGTGTTTGTTTGTGTTTGAGAAGACGCTTCCAGCTAATTCAGCGGGTGAGGGCACAAGTACTGAATGTGATCTCTTTCCGCCTGTGGAGAATAAAAGGATTTGGGGCAGAATGAACCAGTTAATGAACCACAGTGCAGCGCGGAAGGAAAATAAGATTGATTTTGTAAACAAAATACATTATGCATCATAGAGGGGATGATTTTAATTGCAAGTCCTAAACAAATTAGTTTGAGACTAAATTGGTTGTTTAAGATTTACTTTAAGCATGAAAAGATGTGGACAGCATTTTTTTTTTTTTTCGCCTTCTTTTACACACACTAAGGCATAAAATATGCAGACCCACAATATGTGGTTCACTACTCATTGCAGAGTTGTATTCAGCTATAAAGGAGTAACGATTATTTTCAGCAGGAGAGGAGAGGAGTCGTTGACTGCTATTCAAATTATTATGAGCTAAAAGACCCCAGACTGCTCATGATTGATGAAGCAGTAAGCATGAAGAACTGCTTTGTCCAGTTGAAACTTGGCTTAATGATGGCGAGGCGATAGCTCTCTCTAAACTTCCTCCTTTGGACTGTGCATTTATCTGACATAAATGGAGGGCCACTGTCACAGCTTAAATCCTCTGAACTACAGCTACTTGAAATAAGCTTTTGTTCTTCTCTGCTGTGTGTAAGGGTCCCTTGTCCACTGAAGTCCACCAATAATTTCTATCAGGACTCAGTGGACAAAAAAAAGTGTTTTTAATTGTCTGTGGCTTGAACATAGAAAACTTCTTCAGAGACTTGCTTAAGCTGATTAATTCTTCTCATCTCTGATTGGTTGCTGATACTCTGAACCTTAGTTCCTCATTTATTGAATATTTATATGGTAGAAAAGTGGTTGTTCTGTCATGTTTATACATGATGCTGCAATTATTTGGATATGAGTGTAGAATATCGTCAAGTCTCTAGTCACGTGGGCAAATTCTTTCTAAACTTGTGGAAAAGCAGAGAAAGTGAAGCTCCATGTCCATAATTGAGCTAAATTAGTTTGTCATAACTCTGATTTCTAGTGATTTAAATGTTGCTCTAATTTGATTAGTGATTTTACTGTATAAAATAATTTCATTCGGCTGTTAGGATTGATCAGGAGAACAGCTGTTGTAATTAAAAACAATATAACTTTATGATTCTGGATTGTATGTGGGATCAATTGCTAACATTATTTATCATAAGAGCATTATTTATCATAAGATCATGATGTTTAGAGATACATCTTGGCTCACTGGCTTTGAATCTTAACACATCTTACTATAAATGTATTGTTGACTAGCCTCAATAATCATTAAGAAATCTTTACCCTGCACTGAAACTGTTTAAGTCTAATAGTAGACAAGAGCACTTCAGAATATTCTGTTATATTTCCTAAGTCGTCCTTGAATTCCATTAATTTTATCCGTTCAGTCAGTTGACTAATCTATCCGCTCTTTGTTTTATGTACCATCCTGTGCAAGGCGATAAAATTTATCTGATCTGGCAATATCTCTTGTTTTTCAATAATCGCTGCAATAAAAGAAATTTGTGAAAACATTTGGTGCTCTTGTTAATAGAATTTATCCGACTGCCAATTCAAGAAATATGGTTACACTCACTTTGGCAAATGTGTTTGTAAATTTGTTGCATTAATAGAGCAAAATAGCACATTAAAATCAAAGTGTTAATTAACTTGTGAATTGAACATTTCCAAGACACATTAGTGTGGTGAGTGTTATGGTTCTTAAATAAAAACACGTCTAAATGTCGTCCTTATTTGAGGAGAGAAAAAAAAAGAAGAGAAACTGCAGAGACGCAGACTGTGGCTCGCTTTCACATGAATATCTGAGCCCAGCTCTCTCGCTTCCATATTTTTTTATATCTTGTTGTTTATTGCAGATGACACATGAATCAATCTGCCCATAAAAATAGAAACGAAAGATACAGGTCATCGGTGCACTGTTAAGGGGCTTCGCTTTAAAGGGAGACATATTATCCCCCTGTTTTCACCAGCTGACACAGTTTTCGGAGGTCTTAATGAAATCAGTGTGATATGCTTTGGTCAATTATCCAACCGGGTCTCAGCAGTCCAATAAAACTCGTCTTTCTGGAGGTTTTTGAAGGGTTAGTATGACACTTGTCTTCTTTTTTGCCCTCTTTTTTTTTTTCTTTGGCCTCATGTCTGTTTTTGTGGAAGATCGTGAAAACACAAATAAACAAAACTATGAAGAGTGCCTTCAAAATTGAGCATGACATCTCAAATAAGGACAAGTACTCTAGAGCACCTCTATATAGTGCCTTACAAAAATAATCACAACCCTTGAGTTTTTCTAAAAAAAAAAAAAAATTTCTGGTTTGGATCACAAACTATAATTTATTTTATTGGAACATATTTGATAAAAGCACGCAAATAACCATTAACCAAATGAGCACATTCGTATTCGTGACTTATGATCCTTTCAAGTCCAGATTTAAAAATCGGCAGTATGATTTGAAAAGTGATGTTCACAGATGATCTGTATCTAAATGAGCTTCAGCTATTTTGCAAAGAAAACAAGAAAACATAACAGCATCTAAACGTGCCAAGCCAGATAAGTGGCTCTACAGCTTTTGGTTCTGCAACGTATCGACTCAAGAGCCTGAATGCAATTCCACAGAGGCATTTTCAGACTTTGGTTTATCACATAAAATGCTACGAAAAAACCTGTGAAGTTTTTAATTGTATTTTTAAACACTCATTTATCTTGTCTGCATAGATTGTTTGCAATGTCTGTGATGCTTTGAGCTGAACAAGATTATTGAAACACAGTGATAAGAACTTCAAAAGTTGTATGAAACAACTCAGCCCTTACATATATCTCAGTCAAGCCAATTAACTTAGTAATATTTTCGCCACATTGTGGTTCCATAAACTCTGGGCTTTACATTTCCTCTGGATTCTCTTTAAAGGTTTTATCCAAATGGATAACTTAAACAATGAAATCAAAAGCCTCTACACTTGCAAAAAACTGCAATGTAAACAGAGAATGATGCATTTTGTAAGTTTTTTTTTGTTTTGTAAGTAAATACATATGCCTTACAGCACAGAAAAAGTGACACTTTCATAATATGCACCCTTTAAAACAGTTCCAGTGTTAGGAGAATGGACAATATGGCAAAACAAAGTCATTTGTTTTGCCATGAGGCATTTTTTCCACACAAATACACACGCTGAGTTATTGAAGGCACTGTGTGCATGTGTCATGAGCCATGCAGCTGAGAATGGGTGAGGTGAACTCTTTTCCTCTATGAGCTCTGACTTCGTGCAAAGATGTTTCAAGCCCTATTACACATACTTTTGGAGAGGGCTGAGCTTTTACCGAGTGCTTTCTTGCAGTACAGAGGTATAAAAAAAAACCAGTTCCAATGATGTTTGACTTTTTTTTTAAGTGATCTATTAAAGTTAACTTTACAATTCTTTGCCATTTTATTTTCTAAGCCAAGAAGCTAATATCACTGACTGTTTGTGATTTTAAGATCTCAGTGCCTATATCCATTGCCTAATTAGCTTAGGGTAAGACTTCCTTAAAGTTGTCTTGCAGTAAACAACTTGTTACTATGGTTGACTCCAACATGAGAGCTTGTTTACTAATGATCTAATTAATAACGCCTGTAAAACTACAATGGATCACAGTATTAACAGTCATGGATATGAGGTCGGAAAGATGTATGCAGATTGTTCATACATAAATAAGTATTCACAGCACTGCAGGCGAAATTAATAGAAAGTTGCATGAAGAACTAAAATATACTTTAAGATTAAGCAAGTAATGAGTGCTATTTTGAGCTCTGGTAATTCACGATGGGTGGTCAAATCACCATTTAAACTTCATTAAGATTAGAACAAATCTTCCTCTTCTCGATTTTAATGACTTTTTTCAACCAAAGTTTCTGCTTTTGTATTTGTATTTTTTGTGTGTATCATCTTATGTCCATGCACCTGCTTTATGCTTCCTCTTTCTCATGACTGATGTTGTTGAATGTTTAATCAGATGGCGCTCTGCATGGCATTTCTTCTTGATTTGTCATGACAGCCTGTCACATATACTAAGGTAGACTTTTGCACCTCTCCTGACTATGGTGCAAAAAAAAAGAAAAAGAAAAAGAATGGAAAATATAATGGTGCATTGATGTGCACCTGACCTTAAAAAATGACTCAGCCAATATAGAGATATCCATCAGTATAACTTGGATACAGAACAAAGGGACATGGGCCCCTTATTTAACAAAGCAAAGGTCAACAAACCAGCTGGTGAGCTTCATTTGTGCAAAGGTTATTGTTTCATTGTTGCATCCTCACCCGTTAAAAAAACACTGCAGAGAGTTATCACCTTTTCACCAATATTGTGAGCTAAGCAAAAAAAAACAACTGTTTGCAAAAATATTAAAAACAATCGGAAAGTGAAAAAAAAATACAGGCGACTCCATTTAGTCTCATCTAGCCTAATTGCAAAGTTTCACAGCTTCGATGGTGTTATAAATTGTTTTGTTTAATTCCTGCAAAGGATTAATGACACTGGTCTGAATACAACTGCACACTGTTTGTTTCAGATTTCAGTTGTATATAATGTATAATGTCGGAACCATAAATTATTTTCCCCTCACTTTAAAAGTACAGACCTCTTTGTGTTGGTCTATTATGTCAATTCCCAAATAAATTCAGCAGTGAACAAAATTAAAGTTTGTGGTTTTACTTTTGATGAAAGAGAACTTACAAAAAAAAACACAGGGAACCAGAGACAAACAAAAACAGAAATCCAGAACAAAAGTCAGCAGGAAAAAGTGGGAAAGTAACAGGGTTTAACAGGAAAATAACGAGAGGAACCAGCAAGGAGTGACTGAGAATGAGTTACATATACAGCATATACTGAGCAGGTTGATTACTGAACAAGGAACAGGTGGCAGGTGTGTGGTGAGAGAGCAGAAGGTAGGCTGAGGAGAAGGAGAGAGCTAAAATGTCATAGGATTCAATGGAGAGTACGCAAACTGGGTAAATAGAAAAATTAATCTAACAATAATAACTAGACATGATAAACATAATAAAACTACAGTAACTAAAGAACTGAGCGAGGGTGAACCAGAAACACTGCTGACCTAATCAAAGAAAAGAAACTAAGGAACACAGAAAAAAAAACAACCCTAACAAATGGGTATGAATACTATTGAAATCTTGTTGTTTGGGACCATATCCCATCACAGCTATAGTCACGCTGCACTTTGAAGTTGCATTATATGGAAACCTTGGCTTTAGAGGTCTAAGAAAGTTCTTTCTACGTTTTTGAAAAATCGTGTTCTGAGGCATCGGCATAAAATGGGGATGGAAGAGAAAACAATTTTTCACCCACAAAACCAGGAGCTCAACAGTGACGACTTCAATGGCCACATCAACAACCTTAGTAGAGAGAAATCTTAAACTGATGTCCCCATAGAAAAGGATTTTATCTGCATGAGCGTGCTGCACCCTCACATTTCATAGTGATAGAATGTGCATAATCGCAGCCCCTCACCACGCTTGTCTGCATGCTTGATGAAAGGGAAATGGGCTTCCACACAACAAAAACAGAAAAGAGGTTTCCCAGTGAATCACTATTACCTCATGAGTGTGTCAGTGCAATTTGGAAAAGGGGTTTAGAACTATTCCATTTGGTGGTTTTAAATTGCCAACCACTGAGGTGAAAAATACTAAAATCAAATACATTGCCACGCTTAACACAGCTGGCACATAAACAACTACACACACCGAACACTCACCACTGCAGGGATAAAGCAGGTCATGTGCCTGGCTAGCCAAGCATTATGACTATTTCCCCAAGTCTGTTTGCTGCCGGTGCTTTAGCTACTTCCCAACAGATACAGTGTGTTGTGGCTAGACACCAATACCTCCTCAAAGTGCTAGTGAGCCATGTTGCAACTGATGCCAGACCACCGCTGTGAGAGCTGCTGTACAACACAGAACTGTGTGCCAACAGCACATCTAATAGGAAGCTTGCCTCTCTAGCCTCCAATATACCAAACAAACAATAACATCCACACTTTCTTTCCCCCCGCAAACGGAAGAGGAAAGAAGCTCCAAAAACAATCTATCTTCTTCTATCTGAAGGCAACTGCAGAGGCTAAAACATTACTGGACAGTTTTGGCTCTCCAGGTAAACATCTACATCCAGTTAAAAGGCTGTTCACAGGGGGGGGAAAAAGAAAAAGAAAAAAAGACATGTTTGCTCGTTCAGCTTGCTGGAAACACAGTTCCGGGCTAAAAACAGGCCCTTATTAATGTTTAGCTGCTTATATATTCTGCTTAATTTGTTTGACCATTTGTACACAACCTGCTGCCCCTCCAGGAAGGAAAAGTAATGGAGGCAGCAGTTTAGAACTGCAGATTTAGATCATCCATGCAAAAAAAGTAACAGCTGCAGCAGATTTACCACTTTCTCAACCTGCAGGCTACGGTTACCCATAAATCCTTTAGAAACTTCCTATGCAGTTGTGTTAACCTTTTAGATTAATAAAATGTATGGTAAAAGCTGAACATTATTGTGTAATGAATGCACGGTGCAAATAGAAATCCATCCGGGCCCCGAAGCATCGACTTTAGCTGGGAAAATGTTCTTTTGTTAAACTTTCTCACGTGGAGTCTTTAACTCTTTGTCTTTATAACCATTGCAACAAATTTAATTAAATGATAGCTATTTAAATCCAAACCATTCAGATTGGTAACATTTTTCACTGATAGCTGACCTGGGCATCTCATTAATCAAAGACATTAGAATGAAGATCAAATGTTCAAAATTCTTTGTATTTGAATGGTTCATTGGAATAATTCATTTTCCAGTTTGGAGAGATAACGCAACAAGAATTTGATGCAAAAGTTCAAGCTAAGTTTTCTCCCATCCACTTATAATCAAAAATTGACAAACAAACAAAAATATGTTCAGACAACTACAATAATATTTGTGTAAATGTCCCAATAGCTGACAAGCTCTTTCTACATTGGATGGTCGAAGTATAATCCTCCAAAGTTTAGAAGAGTTTGGGGTTATTGTCCTGCTGTGTCACAGGTTTTAACCATCACACCAATCCAGGAGCACACCTGTCATTTATTTAAGATTGCTGAGACACCAGCGTCACTTTCCTAAGTACAAAAAGTTTTGCATCACCCTAATCTGAGAGGGTACTGAATGATGAAAAGAAAAGGATCCTGTTGCAATACCAATCCCCACGAAAATTTGCAGTTGTCTTGGTGATCAAACCACGTTTCTTTTGGAGGAAAACTGTTGAGTCAGAAAAGACTGAACTACTTGACAACAATGACAGGAACAATGCAGAGGAGCCTCAGTGAAGACAACCAAACTTACAAACTCCATAGCCGCTGTCAGGCATGGTAGAGGTAGTAAAATGCTGAGGGTCTGTTTTGGTGCTAGTTGTGTGGGAGCGTTGCAGAGGGAATGAATAATGAGGACTGGGAGAACTTCACCAATTCTGCCAAAAATAATGGCTCAAACACTGAGCCAGAATAACAGCAGAAGCTTTTTGACTGCTACAAAAATTGTACGCAGTCAAGATATCCATTTATTAGTGGACATGTATGTCTGTATTTGAGCTTGTATTTACAATTTTGACTGTACGAATGAAAGAATATTCTAAATAAATTCAAATATGTACCTCTAGATGCTTATTTAAAAAATCATTGAAATGTGTGTTGTGTAATCACGCCATAGTTCCAAAGCAACTTTACAATTCCTAAATGATTATGACGTTCATGTCCTTGCTGAGTATGTAAACTTTAAACTAGCAATCTATACAAGCCCCGAGGGACATCAGTTTCCATCTAGTTTAACTAGAAACCACAAGATTGAAGTCTGAGTTGCAACCACATTAAATTCAAGACAATCTGCAACCCTGAGCTCTTGAGATCCCAGATTTCAGCAGCCTGAGTCCCAGTGTTTTTAATTATATTCCTTTGTCATTTTACAATAAACAGGAACCAAAGGACAGTAATCAGAAACCTGGAAATGAATCAAAACTTTTAACCTTGAAATTGCAAACATGTGATTCAACCTCTTGATCTCATTAGCCTCTACAATATGAAAAAAATGAAGCTGTATTTCTAATTCTTGAAGAGCAGGAGTTTTGTTCTCTCTCCAGACATGCTTTAGCCTCTAAGCAATTGAACGTTGCAATGGTTGCCACAAATTCCTATTTTGCATTTATATATCACAACGACCTCGAAGCACAGAAAAAGTCTTTATGTAGATCTGATTTTCTTATAGTGCAGAAATATCCACATACTGATTGGGGAAGGGAATCTAAACTGCTTATTTAAATGAATAAAAGATTTTCTTCGTCTTTACTTTCTAAAAAGCAAATTGCGCGTTAGTTTAATTGATGTAGGTGTTCAGTGCATTGTGGCTTCAATTTCAGCATAGCCTTCAATTCAGCTGCTTCGATACACACAAACATGCCTTCCTGGCACCTTTAATTAGAAAACTTTAAACTCCAGTCAAAAAAAATTCTACTTCACCCCACGAGATTGTTTATTCCTCCCAATTTCTGTGCCATTCTACACAAATAAAATATCACATGCAGCACAGTGAATTGCATTGCTGCTTCTATTCTCCTCAGTGGAATCTTCCTATATGTACCACATTAAAAAAATAAGTTATTTTCCTCCTCTAACCTGCTGCTGTCAGAGCTCACTGGTTCCAAAGGTTGGACTGGAAGTGCAGCGCCATGATTGCTCTCACATTTATTTGTGGTCTGCAGTGAGATGATAGTGGCTGCCTGGGCTCTTGTTCGACCTCTCTGTACCAGTGACATTGCATCTCCGTGTTTATGCTCCCATGTCCGAAGGTGCATCTTGTTTCACTCAGAAAACCTGAACATTCGAAGCAAGCATTTTAGACTAAGCAGATTAACTAAAATCTACATTTCTAACTAATGAAACACTGCAGGAAGGTGAATAGAGCACGCCGGGCTTTTTTTCTTTCTTTTTTTTTAGCAGAAAATAGACAGGGTGGGATGAGCCTGTGCTTTAAGACATGTGGCTCTCGTGGCAGGGATGAAAGGCTAATGTGCGCAGCATGGCACCCTGAAACCACATTAACAGCGGATCAATATTTTTTTTTCTTTCTAAGCTCACAGCAGAAGTCTGACTCTGTTTTCTCGACTGAGAAAACACTTAAACAGTGCCACAAAATACTTTCCTTCTTCCGGTAGAGCGCGTAAAAAATTTAAAAGACTCAAATTAATTAAAGGAAATCTCTAGTTGATGGAAAAATCATAACTTTTTCAAAATGTTTATCTGCATGCAACTCAAAAACCATTAAGACGACACGGTGCGCCTTTCTCCTCCTGTCTGATTTCAAGAAGACTACGTGTGCAGTCTTTTGTTCTGCCTCTCTAGCACTGATGAGCATTGATGGTTGTTTAACTTCAAGCACCCTTTCCAAAATCAAGCATGAATGATCCTCTAGTTATAATCATTTAAGACCAAATCAAATATATATATATTGTAATTGTTTTTGCTTCAGGGCTGCACAGTGGCACTGTTGGTAGCACTGTAAGAAGGTCCTGGGTTCGATTCCCGGGTTGGGGTCTTTCTGCAAGGAGTTTGCATGTTCTCCCTGTACATGCGTGGGTTCTCTCCGGGTACTCTGGCTTCCTCCCACAGGAGGTGAATTGATCTTTCTAAATTGTCCCTAGGTGTGAATGTGTGTGTGCATGGTTGTTTGTCCTGTCTGTCTCTGTGTTGCCCTGCGACGAACTGGCGACCTGTCCAGGGTGAACCCCGCCTCTCGCCCAGAACGTAGCTGGAGATAGGCACCAGCACCTCCTGACCCCACTAAGGACAAGGGTGTAAAGAAAATGGATGAATGGATAGATGTTTTTGCTTCACCTGTATTAAAATGAACTGGAAATAAAAATTCAGAAACCTTCGATTTCCATTTGGAGGAGTCTGCTGTACTTTTAGAATTATGTACTCCTGAGCTCTTCTCATATATGTGGTTGTTACTAGGTTAAATATTAATTAAAATAAACACTGATTGCTATGAGCAGTGGCACGGAAAGAAGCAGAAAAAATATTTTTGTGGAAAGCTGATTTTTGTTTGCAAAACAAAGTGAACCACAGCTACAGGATTAGTTGAGAGTCTCCGAAGGTGTCTGTCATCATCAACCATCATCCTAACCGATACCGACAAGTGTTGTGGAACCACTGAAACCTTGAGCTGCAGTCTCCCTCCTTGGTTACCTTTGCATCAGCTCACTTTGCTTCCCTGACCATGCCTTGGCGCCGCCTGCTCTCCTGTCACACATCAAAACAGCAGCCAGCAGCCACAGAAACAAAAAAGAGCAGCTGTGAGCTCTGTGGTGGAAGATTTATGAGGCTGCATGGATTTGCATAGTTACAGGTTGTCAAAATAAGACAAAAAAAATGTAGCATACAATAGCTGCAATTCTTAGCTAGATGAAAGGCTATGTAATAAGGTGGCATTTGTGGTGCCAGCCTCATTTGTTGGCACCCTGGGTAAAGATGACTTAAAATAACTCTGTATTTTATCGCAGTGGTATGATTCACAACTGAATAATTAAGGGGGGGGGAGAGAAAAAAATCAATCTTAAAGTACATTTATTCAGCTGTACAAAATTCAAAATTGCCATGTCAAGAAATAATTGCGCTGGTCAAATACAGCAGCTGCACAACTATTGGCCAAGCTTATGTCAATATTTTGCACAACCCTCTGTGAGCAACTCACAGGGTTGGAACCAGCGTACAGAGGGATCTTTGACAATATTACTCTTTGAACAGTCTTCTTCCCAGAATCCTGTCTCTTCTGTTATGCTCTCTTCACTTCAACCACAGAGTAATATGGCCATGGAAGAAGGTTGATTTTTGTGTCTGTCAAACATTTCCTGTGTTGATTTGGTAGTGTTGACGCACTTGGCGTTTTTTTGTGACGGTTTCTTTTTTTAATATCGAGTATGTCAAAGAGTTTTCACTCTTACAAGATTACCAGAACCTTTGCAAGAAAAATATGGACCTTTCCATGTATTGCTTGTATTTTTCCGATATATTCTAAAGTAATAAACTTAAATGTGTATGTGTTTTTTTGTTATTTGGGGTAGCAATAAGTGTTCCCCCGGTGATTTATTTATGTTATTTCTTAACGTATACACCTCCTCCCACTTACGCATGCAAGCACACCCACTTTTTTTGTCTGAGATGAAGCTATAATACACAGAATAACTCGTTAAGCTTTACTTTACATCTAGAATAGTTGCTAGTGTGCTATTTGTGATCAAGGTTATAGATGTATCTTCCTTTCTCTATTCATAACACATACTTGTTTGGAGACTATATCCCAACACAATTCTCCGGTTCTGTCTTTAATGCAGCGCCTGATTAAGGTCAAACAAGCAAACATGTTTTTACTATCAGACATGCCTCTGGCAGATTACAGTCTAATCCACTCAAAAAAAAAAATGGCTCCTTAGGTGTAAAAGATATTCCACCTTGAATTTGTGGCCTTGTCTCTGGAAGCAGACTCCAGTGAACCTATTACATTTAATCTCAGCAAACTATTTGCTATTTCTCTTCCAGAAGACAAGATATTGCCAATATCTCATCACCAGGAGAGCTGTCTATATTGAAAGTGACTTAAGCAAGGCCAGTAAACTCTATCTGACCTTCACTGGGACCCATCAGCTACATTTAAGGGCTTGGCCCAAGCCTAAAGGCATGGGCAGTAGGCCAGTGAGCGAGTTGAATTGTTCTTTGGAAGTCCACACGGAGTGTTTGTGCAGGTATCAGCTCTGAGGAAAACATAAGGAGAGCAGGGAAATGGGTAAGAGGCTGGTTGATGTTGGTCCCAGCTCCATTTATGGTTCTTTTCGGAAATATTCTCTGTCTACCAGACTTTCTGTTTTTCTGTTCTGCTCGTAGTAGTGTGGAGATGAAGAACCTTAAAAGCATGAGGATAATGCCTTGCATTCCTTGTAGATAGAGTATAATTACAGGGACAAATTGTAATCCCGATTAGCCCCAGTGGCCTTTACAGACTGTTTACATAATCACACTGAGATAAAGTCTTCATCATGTGTCTCACTGACCAGATTACAGTCTGTTCAGAACCCACCTGATTAGTTCCAATTAGTTCCTTCAAAGCAGATCAGATCCATTTATCTAATGACCCACTTTATTAAAAAAAATAAATAAAAAAATAAGTGATGACCCAGGTGATATTATGTCTAAGCTAAAGTTTAAGTGAAAAAAACTGTCTTAAATTGAAGGCACATCTGAGGTAACCTTTCCAGTAACAAAACCCAAACAGTGGGAGTTGACAGACGGACAGTTTCATCACATCACTGCTGTTAATCGCTTGCTTGTAGAAATACACCTTTTTACTTACATTCAAACTGTTTTCCATGTGCTTTCAGCATGACTGAACTACTTCTAGGCTTGACACAAAGCAAGAAGCTCTGACCACTAACTAAATCAAGCACTCACCAGTATAAAGTGGTATTTTTTTTCTGGAAATATGACAGATTTTCTTGCGTTAAATGATTGGAATATAATCAGAAACATAAACATAAAAATCAAGACATAAAAACAGCTCATCTTCCAATCCCACCAAGGGGGGCAATGGCTGTCCCTACAAATATGCTCACTCCTCTTCTTCCTCCTGGGCCAAACAGTCTAATGAGAATAATTTATTCATGAATATGATATTAAGAGTGGGAAGACAAGCTAAGATCATTTACCATGTTTATTTATTTGTTTACTTAATGATGATGTGCCAATTTTCATCCCTCAGAGTGTAACTTTAATAATGAATGTCACTAGTGTCAACCAGCTTTGTACATCAAGAATCTGGACATGTTTGCCAATTCCTCTTTCCAAAATAGCTCAAAAATAGTATGATCAGAGGAACAGTATCATGTGAATATTCATTTTTGAGCATCGTCACAAATTCCAAAGTAGATTTAGGTCTGATCTTTGATCAGACCAATCTAACACAAACATAATTTGATGTGAACCACTCTATCCCAGATCTGGTTGTATATTCAGGGAAACTCTGCACCTTTTTTCTCGAGTTTTTTTTACTGGTGCAGTAGCAACCAGAGTAACAGGATCTCGTACGCATCTCTATTGTGGAGTTTTTCTGTCAACCCCAAATTGAAAGCGTGTGTCTGGATCCCAGCTCATCTAATTTAATTTTCGCACAGGAGGAAAAAAAAAACCTCTAGAAAAATGCCACTCTACAATCTCTGCTCCGTAGGAATCTTTTTTTAATGGCATCATTATCTTAGCAGGAAAAGTGAGTCATAGGCCAGATCTAGTCGATATCTTTTTATCTCTGCAAACACTGTGTCAACTGTCAGAGCAGAGGAACAACAGCTGCTCGCTATTTCCTACACAGTTTTCCCCCAAAAAAAAAATTTAAAAATGGGACCCGGGCCCTCTCCTCCTCCTCTTCTCTCCCTACTTCCCTAGCCAATTCCCGGCTGGCTGCCTCCCTAATAAGTAACAGAACTAGGAGGATTGGCACTGGCCTCAAGGTTTGACATTGCCTCAATGTGGGTGGTGATGAAACAGCACAGTGCCCGACTCTGCTCGACTCAACTTGGCTCATTCTTGGTAGGCGCTGTTATGCTCCACATCCACCCCCAATAGACAGACACGAGAATTACTCACAGCAAGGGGGAGAGAAAAAAAAAGAGAAATCTGCATGTAAATTGATATCTGTGCTCATATTCTGAATCACATACAGCCATGCAACAGATAAGTAGCCATGCACTCTCAGTCTCTTTACATCTGAATGCACACGCACGTTCAGAGGACGCAAAAAAAAAACTTTAGAAGAACCGTTATTGAATGTTTCATTCCTTTTGGGTTTATTTCCAGTCTTTTCACTCCAGCAGTTACAGAAGTGCATGCACAGGCTTCTCTTGACTGGTAAGAGACACATTATTTCTAGGTTTTGTTATTTGAATATTGCCACGTTGGTTGAATACATGAACTGAAGCCCCTCTAAAACGTTCAGAAGAACCTCTAAACGTATCTGTAGCTTCATATGTAGATGCACTGGTTACCCAAAGGAGCAAAACCACATAGTGAAATAAATATGTTATTTGATTCTGCTTAATAAGTAATGTCAGTGTGAGATGTGTTGTGTGTTTTTGTGGACCTCATCAGGTTAGATTGTAATAGTTGTATAATCAAGTACAGCTCAGATCACACTTTTAGTCCCAGAATCTAAAACCCTGAACTTGAACAAGGCTCCACTGAGTACTTTTAACCATAACTGCATTTATTAGCATTTTTTTCATAAACACCAACCCATCATACTTCATACATGTTGTGTTGGTAAACCTCATATGCTAATTTTTGGTGTTTACATCCTAAATACTTGGGAGCATTGTAATGGTTTTTGATGAAGGAATATGGATCCCCACCCTGGGTGAGCTTCTGTCAGGGGGCAGCTATTGTCCTGAAAAAGAAACTCTGTCAGTTGCACAATGAATAATGCTAATAATGAAGACGACATCTGATGATTCACAGCCACCAGGCTGGCACTAACTTAAAGGGCTATTCCACTAATTATAAGAACCCTGGATTCCACTTTGTAATCTGTAGTTCAAACTATAAAATGCTTACACTGATCAAGCTAAAATTGGATTATTCTGTGCTGAACAGAAATCCATTTAAACAATATTTGAGATTATGAAACATTTCCTCTGCATGTAAAGACAAAAAATTGATGAGTCTTGATGTTTGTTTGTTTCAATAGCAACCTCGGATTAAATGAAGCATATAAAACTGCATAATTTAGATTTATGACACCTGGACTGAATTGTAAGAAAAAAAAAATCTATATCTTTAATGATATGTAAATAGTGCAAAAAGAAGGGCCCATCCTGGGAGCTGTTACTGCAAGAGAACTGCTCAGGAGTGGGCAGGTGGGAGGGTTTCCAGAGACAGAGAGCAAAAGTAGCAGCAGAAAATTTTACTTCTTGTAACTGCTGCTCAATTGTGCAATTGTCAATAACACAATAAAAGAAATTCAGTTAGATTTAATACAACAATTTTGGTGAAGGTTCACGAGCACGTATCTTCTTCTCCAAGCATCCCCTGCCATGTCTTTCAATCCTAGTGACATCCTAGTTAGACATGTAGTAGCAACAGTTGTTTTTCATCAATCGGACAGACATTGTCTGGTTTAAGCAGCAGGATTTACATTTTTGGGGAAGAAGTTGGTAAGACAATAGATTCTATTTTATTATTATTTTCTTGACATGAGAAAAGTCTGCATTTTAGGCAGTGGATAAACCATGGGGATATTTCAATGATCTTTTGACATTTTTTAAGATTTATGCAATTTAAGAACCCTAACCGGTCGTTTTGCCATCAGCCGCAGCAAGCAGTCAATCTGCTTTAGAAAGAGCGCTCTGAATACTAAGGAGCCCACCTTTCACCTGCCCACAGAGGAGAGTCACACCATCAGCCAAATTGGTTCCACTTATTGCCTCGGGCCATTGCGTGGTTTCAGAGTCACCGGCCTGTCGCAAATCAGGCATAAATACTTTAAAAACAAACTCTTCTAGAAAACGTAATTCCCCCCCCCTTCCTGATCAGTCAGAATCTGAATAGAAATCTGCAGTGCATGCACTTGAGCCACAACAATTCACTAGTTCGGCTACTAAGCAAAGCAGCTCACGTAGGCTATTAGATGAAGCGTAGGCTACCGCAAGAATCTGTATTGAGCGCTTCAGTCAAAGCCCGCATTGAGCGCAAAAACCGCAAAACTGCGCCATTTAAAAAAAAAAAGAAGAAGGAAAAAACAAACTCAACCCAGAACAGCGGCCGTAGTCTCATTTGCGCACGTCTGGAACATTCGCGCTTTTGACTCCTCGCCTGACGCGCACACACGCATGCACACTCGCGCCCGCGCGCGCCCATGTCCACGCACGCATACGCACCGGAGAAGCGCATTAGAAAACACACCAAAATTGCTGCAGTGGCTCGTACCTTTCACACAAGTGAACATCAGAGAAAAGACGAGGTTCCAGAAAACAATTCCGGTCCTAATCCCCATCGTTTTGCCTTGAACAAAGTGCCCCCGGCCACATTTAACGCATCTCCTGTTGAAAACGTCCCGCAGCTCAATAGATCCACCGTAGTACCCGTCCCTGTAAATCCCCTTCATGTTCTCAGCTACAGCATGTAAGCCGGAGCGCAGCCTGCTTTTTCTCGTCCTGTCGGCCGGTGGAAGTGGATTCTCTCTCCTCAGAGGAGAAGCAGCAGACAGAGCCGCCCGCCGCGCTGTGTCAGCTGAGAGCAGAGGAGTGAGCGAGTCTGGATTTTAGGAGAGGACCACAGCAACCTGAACGAGGGCTCAACCATCTCTGCTGAGAGGGGCTTCAAGTGCGAAGATCTCTGAAGGCACGCTCCCACACTTGCTCTTCAGCATCTCCTCTTCTTCTTATTCCTTATAAAGCGGCCAAGGCAGTAGGAAGGCTTATACCTTTATCGATCAGTAATCGAGTTGAGCTGAGTCCGAGAGAGGAAAAAAAATTGTGATGGTGGGGAGGGGGGCTCATAGGAACAGAGAGAGGGAGAGAGAGAAGAGAGAGAGAGGAAGGGAGGGAGGGAGAAGGTCCTGTGTAAGTATGAGTTGGCTGGTTGTGGGTAACAAATCATGAAGTGGGAACAGTGAGGTGTGGGTGGCGGACAAAAAGGAGAGGAGAGGGGTGGGGGCGTCTTTATGAGCAGAATGTAAACCCTTTAGAGAGAAATGAATCCTGTTAAATGGCAGCATGTGGTTCATGTGGAAGCGTGCGTCAGGGGAGGAAGCGGACTGTTAGGTGACACTTAGAGGCGCGCAGCAGAAAGCAGCCTTGTTGGCAATCCTGCCATAACTCTGATTTTTCTTCTCCTTTTTTTTTTTTTCATTGTGGAGATCGAGCGGATCCCTTATTGGGAGTGATGGGGCTGGGTAATTTGCAATGCAAAAGATGGGATGATGACGGCGCGAAGAAACGCTGCTCAGCTGCAGCGTGGCTCTTCTGCCATCTAGCTTCGGAAGAGTCATCGACCTTTGCTTTGAATCGGGGAGTCAAGAAAAAAAAAAAAAAAAAGGTGGGGGAGGCAGACGGACGTCAGGAGGTCTTGAGTGCTCACATGTAAACGTCGATTGGTCATTCAGATGCGATGCCTTGCGAAAGTGTTCACATCCTTTGAACTTTTCAACATTTAACCACGTGGAAACCGGAGACTTTTTTTGTGCTTTGTTAGGAAGAAAAATTGTGGTATTTTACTTTCTTCCTTTTTTTGTGATATAAGAAATAAGATAATGAATACAGATACAAGTATCTATATTCAGATTAAATGAGTCAGAATTTAATACAATCACCACCATCTCTAGATTTCTCTAGATTTACACATCTAGATACTGAAACCTTTTCCACACACAGCATTCACCATGAGAATGCTGCGTTCAGGGTGTTGTTCAGTGTCAGAATTCCCCAACATACGCCACTGAACGTAGACCAAAAAGTTTACTTTTGGCTTTCATGATCTGACAGCACGGCTTCATTCTAACGGTGCGTTTCTAACCGTTTTCAAATGATCTTGGATGACGATTATCGATAATTGTGAAAACGAATCAAGTTTAGGCTTGAATTTAGGGCTCCACCAACTGAGAGCAGCAGTTTGACATCAGATAAAGACCAGATCCATTATGTCCATTTATCTTGTGTTTAAATATTGCCCAATTAATAATTGTGGTTGAAGTGACCTTCATAGGAATCAATATCCTGTGCTCTATTAGGAGGATTTATAAGCGACAAGTCAGCCGAGGCATACAGTAGTTCACGCAGAGTCCATAATAAATCAGGTTTGAAAAGACGGCTGGCGATGAAACATCGTAACAGAAGCATATGAGCTGTCCACGGTGCTGAAACTGTAAACCAGCGTGAGAAAGATGATTTCAATATTAACTCGACAGGTTTTCACCATAAAAAAAGAAACAAACAAACAAAAAAAAGTCATAAGAATGATACATGATTTAATACACAGTACTGAAAGAAACAGAAATCATCAATTTAAAAAGAAAAGAAAATGAAGTGGGTGGGATGATGGATGTGGCTTAATACAAGCAGAAAGAAGAAAAGCTTTTAGAGGTGACAACAGACTTGAGGTTGTGGTTCAACTTTCAGCAGCAGAGTGATCCAAAAACATACAGTGAATAGGAAAGGATTCACCTTTTCCACCTGCTTCTTGTGCTGCAGGATCATTCCAAATTGTATTAATGATTCTCTGTCCTCACAATTCTGCACACAAATCCCCCATTATGACAATGTGGATTTCGTTTGAGTGTTTTACAAATGTATCAAAAACAGGAAACCAAAAAATTACATCACATAAGTATTCACAGCATTTTCTTTATGACTTTGTTGGTGATGCTCAAGATTGAGCTGTTTCCACTATTATAGGTTTCTATACCTTAAATGGAGTCCACCTGTGGTATGATAAGGTTGCAGAGAGCAATGCAGAATGATGGGTAGAAATAATAATTCAACTTGTAGAGACCGAACCGTGATAAATGGAACATTTTACTGTAAGGCTGAGATACTTTAAGATTTACTTGGGATTTTTGTTGTGTGCATAAATACCTCTGAAACTTGTTTTCTCAGACTTATGTTTTATTCATTATTTATTAAGTCCTTAGTAGCTCAAAAAAATGTACTTCAGAGCTTTGTGGAAATCACATTTTGCATGTCTCTCTGAACAGCGTGATAGCAATCTAGCTCATTCTGCTCGTACAAACTGACTCTCCGCCACATAGAGATGCATCTGTATCCCCGCTCCATTCCTCTGAAGAGCTGTTTATCACAGTGGTTTATGCAGCCCAGGCGAGCCGCTGCGTATCCGGCAGTGTGAAGTGGAAGGTCCCTTATTCCCCCCTGGTATCAGAATTCTTCAGGTGTCTACAGGCCCGGTGGAAGTTGCTGCCGATGGATTGAGGCGCCAGGCTGCTTGTCTTTACCAGTGTAATCGACAGGTGGGCCCAGGAGACTGGGCTCTGGCCGTATTGACGCCTTTTCCCAGCTCCGACTTGATGCTTGATGAGTAATGAGACAGCATCCTGCCTGACCCTCATGTTGATCTATGTGAAACATTGTGTGTCCTTGTCTGCACTGGTAATTCATACATGTCGAATTAAACATGATGCCACTGCACAGTATGTGCATGCACTGTCTGTCATTCAGAGAGTCTTGAGTGATATATTTTGCAGACATGCGGTGGCTCACACTGAAGCAGAAGCAATCCGTTTAATACACCTTGAAGCATTGATCTCTGTATTTAATTGAACAAGACATGGTCAGCTAACTAGCCTGATAATGTGACACCCAACCGAGCAGCCGGTCAAATGACTCTAGTGACTCTACTAACTCTGATTTTGCCCCTGGGGCCCCAGAAGGTTGTCCTTTTGAGTCTGCTTGGTGTATTCTGATTAGTAGAGACCCTGTTCGCTGGGGAAGTTTCTGTGTAACGCTCCAACAAAGAATCTTCCCAGAGGGAGCTTTCAGACTCTACAGTAGTAGTCTTTATACAGTATGTATGGATGCTGCATATGGTTAAGGCGGTCATGAATACGTGTGTGTGAGGGTGCATGAATAAAAGTGTCTGAAGATTTGTGTGTATCCAACACCGGAGGCCCTTAGCGTAAGTCTGTTTTCATGAACGCATGCAACAGTGGTATATGCCCTGGCGTTCGCACTGAAGAGGAAATCTTCATGCATGAGTTACATTTTGTGTGTGTTTATTTTTTCTTTTGGAGTTCTGGGGCAAAGTGCAGCTGGTGGGGCGTTAGCAGAGTAAGCAGAGGGGTCGGATTAGCTGACTCGTTTACCAGGGTGGATTTTGTCTGAAAGTGGCCTCTCTCTGTCTGTCTCTCTCTCTCTCTGTCTCTTTCTCTCTGTATCTCTCTCTCTCGCTCTATCCAACACACACACACACACACACTCTACTACTTCCTGACGATTGGATTCAGCTTCTCCTAGTCTGCTACATGTAGCAATCAAGGAGGAAGGGTAACAGTGGGGGATATGTCAAAAGAGCAAAGGGTCTAACTACAGTATGTGTGAGAATCTTGAACATGCTTCAAAGAAGATTTTAAAGCTTGTGATTTCAAACAAATATCTAAAAGGATCTTGAACCAGTGTTCACAATCCTTTAACCTTTTTTAAGATCATGTGGGATACTTTGCTATATTTATTTTATTTTCTAAAATAAATCTGGACAGCAACAGAAGGCAAAAGATGAAGCATTGGGCCTGAGGTTAAGCATAAAACTGCTAATAAAACAGTAAAATATTTCCATTCCACTTCACAATCATGCATCAGGTTTTTGTTTGCAGCACAAAATCGTAATAAAATGTGCTGAAGTTTTACATTGCAGTGTATTAAAATCTGAAATTTCTCAAGAGAAACTAAGACAGTGCAGTCTTAGTTTATGTTTTTCTTCATACTTGTGGAAGCTATGAATCCCATTTTCACACCAGCTGACCTTTCCTCCACTCCAGGGCTTTAAGATGATGGGTTATAAATGGATTATGGCTGAAACAGAAAAAAAAAATGAAAGACTGAAGTGGGATTTGAAAACAAGACAGGCTTTTCCCTTTGCACAGAACCGCTGTGAGCTGTAATTTTTAAGCTAGCAATTAAACAAAAGCACACCTTCATGGTATGATCTGATAGTTGGGGATGAAATTTAAAAATGCGCATTGACAAATTCCCCGATGCGCCTGGTATGATGATCATCAGCACAGTTTAAGCACTGCAGCTCAGGGCCATGAGTCATGCCAAATTGTTCACTCTGAATAAATACGGATAAAAAGGGACATCAAAAACATTTTTGATCTATTTATAGTTAGGGACCATTGTGAAATTTGAGCAGCACTATCTTTATAGGCAGCATATTGATTACACATGAAAATATGCACGTTGTTTGGAAATCCCCCTCATTTTGTGTTTTCCTTACTTTTAGCTTTCGCACAATGTGCTTGTCTCTCCTTTCTCATTAGGTTTTAGGAAAACTGCAGTCTGATCCCAGCTGACTTAACCTGCTCATATGCTTTGTTCATGCATTTGACATTAAACATTTTTAAGGCTTTTATCTTCTAAGAAATGTCTGAAATAGGAATATGAGGGAGGCAACGGGGGGAACGGGAGATAAGAAAACAAGGAGTTCAGAGAAAACAAGGGTTAAGGGAATTGACTGAGGTATGATGGCAAGCATAAAGGTGAGACAGAAAACAGATGTGAACTGAGGGAAGTGAAGGAGTGACAGGGAAGGGCAGACGGGAAGGAGAGCAGAACAAGGATGAATAAAGGTTGCCGGCTCCTAAAGATGAGCAGAAGAGAAGAAAAAACAACTCTTGGAAGCCAAGTAAGTTTATACTTTTTATCAAAAAGAGCTACATAATGCATATTTTTAAATAACATAGCTCAGTGCTGAGTGAACGATACAGAACCCTGCACTAATTTACATTTCTAAAACAAACAGGAGCAACAGAGAGCAACAGTGAGCTCTTCTGGACGTAAAAAGTCTTGTTGCCGGCTGCTGATTCACACCAAGGATGTCTCCATCAAGGAAACTTTCAGTGGAAACAATAAAAACTAATTTCAAACTTTATATGAAGACGAACAGACGTAGATTGTTTTGATATGTTTCCTTTGTTTCTAGGCAGCTGTGTTTTAAATTTGCAGTAGGTAAAATCAAAACTCACTATTACAGCATCAGGAAAGCTGACACAAAGTAAAAAAAAAAGAAAAAGTCTTGAAAACCGGAAATGTACAACAGAAGAAAGGAAAGACAAATGGGAAGAAACAAGAGTGAATGTTTGTGAGTGAACTATAAAGAATAAGCTAAAGGAAATTGGATTTATGTACAGAAAAGTCAAATGTAAACATCATTAAAGCTGCAAGCCAGACTCTTCAGTGAAATCAATCAAAATCCCTTTAGAAACAATTTGTCGCACAAAGAACAAAGTGTCAAGGTCAGTTTTTCCATTTGTTCAGTTTTTTTGTTGTTGTTTTTTGTCTTTATTTAATCAAAATAAAATTTGCCCAAGCTTTCACAGCCAAATGAGTCTAACGACATCACATCGATTAGTTCTTCTGAGTATGTATTCTTCTTTGGGGGTTTTGTCATATTTCTAATCAGATTTCTCAGATGTGCTGACTTACATATTCAGTGCTGTTGCTTAAGAGCGTCTCATGATTTCAGGAAAGCTTTGCAACAGTGATAAACAATCTGTCAAATGATTCAGGGCAGATCCATTTTTTAGATTGGATCTAAATCTAAAAAATTTAGATTTAGAATGCATTCCTAAGCATTCCAAACTTAGCTTAGGAATGCCAAGCATTCCTAAGCTAAGTTTGCATAAAACTGCATGCTCTGTTTGACATTCTGTTAGGAAGATTTTCAAGTCCCATTTGTGTTTCCTTCAAAATATATTTCTTGGTAGAAAAACGAATAATGAACTCAAACCTAGCAGTTAGCTACATTGTGCCAGCTCCTGCTGTAGAGCCTACAGCCTTCCCCATCATCACAGTTAATTCAAGAGGGAAGAAGAATCAATTCGCAGTTCAGAAGAAAGAAGTTTTTATGGTACAGTAAGCTAATGTAAACTTAGAGTCTGTCACTGTTCAGACAAATAATGTAAAAGCAGCTGTATTAAAGCATTTTACTCTTTTTAGAAGTGGCATTCATGCCCTGAATTAGTCAGATAGAAATATTCAAATAGTAATAAAAACACATTTGTGCCCATAATAGTAAAAATTATATCACTGCAATTGCCACCTTTTGCTGTAGCTTATAAGTTGACTACATAAGCCACCATTGGTTGGAGGTAATCAGAGTCAAACTATGTCTTAAAGACACAAACTTGAACCTCTTGCCTCTCCAATGCAACTCAAACAGTTCAAAATCTATGTCACAACATATCTGATCTGCTTGATTCTTGTTTTTCTTGTGATGTCGTCAATCCATATATGCACAAAATCAAAGTAGCTATTTTGTTTTCCATGGTGCTTTTTAAAAATGACATTTTGCAAAACCTCATTATCCAGTTCTTTTTTTATCTTTAGGGTCCATTTGTTTTTCTTTTTTAAAACATTGCTGTAGTCATCAACATTCATCGAGGATAAGACAAGTTGAGTTGAAGTGAAGCAGTGATGTGGATGATTGGATGAAAGTTAGATTGAACAATGAATCTCAAATCTGCAGTAGCCAAAGAGATGCTTTGCTGGAAGTTTGCTTTGTGCAGCCAAACCAAAATAAAGACGAGTGTCTGAAAGCAAACAAATATCCACAGTCAACAATAATATGTTACTGTCAGGTAAAGAAACAGTGCAGATGACAGTCTTTTGAATTATCTCTACAGGGAATGTGCAGGTGACCATTAAAATGTTCTCTGTCCACCAGTCAAAAGTAGTTTTGGTGATAATGAAGCAGATTTTTTTGGTTTGTTTTTTTGGAATGACATGGCAACTGTTCACCAAGCAAAAAATATTACAACTTTTCTTCATGACAGGCAGATCAAATTAATGGTTTGGCCAGCAAACAGCCTGGATCTCAATTATCTTAGGAGGTGTCATTTCCCAACAGACACAAACTTCTCAGAGGAATGAAAACAACTTTAAATCTAAATCTGCCGGAGTTATGGTATGAACTATATCTGCGTTTTGTATTTTGTTTTGCAACAGAGTGAAGCAGTTCCTGAACATCCTTTAAGAGCCACGGCTCCATATTTTACTGCCAAGCTTTGTGACTCAGAGTTTGCAGAAGAAATTATCGCCTCAAAAATATATGGACACCAAAACAAAAAATCTGTTTACTATAATGATATTAGTATTGTGAATGACACAAACTGATAAACTGGTTAGAAAGCCTGGAGCTTTTCCATTTTCCTGTGGATGCTACGGGAAACAAAGCAGAAAAATATCATGGCAAATCCTGATTTTTATTTTTGCAATTGAATAATTCACACAAAATTTCAAACGCAACAATAACCGAAGGCAGCTGTTCGTCAAAGTGACTCCACTGCAACACGCCCGACTTCAAAGACGCTCTCCTCACACATTAAAACTCAGAATGAAAATTCTGGCTATACAAATACTTAATCATGTAAATAAAAGATCAAAGGAAGAAATTGCTGATTGAGAGAGAGGACAGAATAAGCAAAGGGTGCCTTTTTGAATCACTCCACAGTGAGGAAAAAAGGAAGCTAAACTCCTCCTGTTTTTGGTTGAGGCTGATTGTGAATGTGCACTGCACCAAAAAAAAAACAAAAAAAAACAAAACAAAAGGAAAGCAATGTTAAAAATATGCTCCTGTTTTATTAAGAAAGAGGTTTCAGCAGATAGCTCACAACATAATCTTGTATTCATGGCAGGAATGCTAATCACACTGTAATATGCCAAGCATTCCTACACTGACTGAAATATTGCTGCGCTTTAAAAACACATTTAAGACAGTGAGGAATGGAAGACTACTGCTAGCATTGAAAGTGTGTTGTGATGCGTTTGGTGCTTTATGTCCACACTTTCAAAATCTTATCTGCAGTACGGGAGAGAAATAAATGGTATACGTCCAGAAAAATACCTTCTTTTTGTAAGCCCAAAACCATTGCAAAATACTTTCATGCCTCTCTAAAACTGAACTATTCCTAAATGCCCGCATCATGCAAATAAATCTTCACACATCTCTCTGCACGCACAAACACATTCAATCAGTTCAAAAATTATTTCCAGTGTGTAAAACATGAAGCACTCCATGTTTAAGCATGAAACATTTAGCCCATAAAAATAAAAGATTACAAGTTTTATTTATAGAATTACCATTAAATTTCCACACACACTTTTAAGCTCAGGTAAATCAAGAGTCCTGCAAAGCAGCTTAACAGGTGCGGCTGTATGCTGCTCCAGTCTGTCAGAGAACAGCGCTTTGAATGAGCCTTGTGGTTCAATACCATACCTGAGCCTGGTAATAGAAACCCTGGTCAAAGTATATGTTTCCGCCTTGACAGCTTTGCATCCCATCTCTACATTTCTTCTCAGCTCAGTTCTTTCTGCCGGTGTTAATGTGTTCGTTTTGCTCATCCTTCCTTTGGCTCAGAAATGGGGAAATATCAAGTGGGAAGGAAAGAAATCAATAGTTCTGGGAAATTACATCATAAAAATGTGTTTCCCTGCCCTCAGCGAGGGGAGTGGTGTGATACTGCATTAGCTTACCCTGAAAGACCAATGTTTACCATCGATTGACGAGTGATTAAAAGAAAATTCATCCAGTGTAGGGAACACATTTTATTAAATTTCTCATTCAAATACGCAGATAAAAAAAAAAGTAGGCAGAAAAAAGATTGTGGCAAAACTAGACAAAGACAAGTATTTAGGAAATCGATGCAGTAACTGAATATGATGACTAACAACTGATATCTACACAAACACTTACATTTTCTCAAAAGTTTTCTCATTCTAGTGGTACAAAAGGCTCAGTCACTCTCATATGTCCATAGTTAGATATTTGGTCTTTCTGCAGCTGCAGTTTTAGCTAGCAGTGTTTCAGTTGATGTTTAACTCACTTGACCATGAAGAAGCTCACTGGTGTTTTAGCATCTTCTAGTTTTTGGTAGTCTGGAGCTTTGATGGGTCCTGGGTTGTTCTTCAACGTCCTCACTAGGTTCCTTTAGCAAGATAACAGATGTCCAAGCAGGGCAATGTCTCAAGGCACAGATCAAAAATGATTTAGGGAGCGGAAAAGCAGGCTGGCATTAAACTTTTGAAATGGCTTCAGTCTTAACCTCACAAGACATTTTTTGAATATCCTTTAAACCCAAATCTATGCTGGGGAAGCAACCAATTTAAATAACCTCCACAAATTCTGCCAAGAAGAGTCATCAAATATACTTCCAGTCCTATGCCAATGGCTATAAAAATTGTGTGGTTCCTCCTGAACTTGGTGACAGATATTTATTTGACCAAATATAAGTATACATATTTGCATTCTCTTAATTTAAGTTGGTTGTTGTATTATTGTTCAACATGAAATAACTGTTCAAAGTCCTTATTGAAGGACGGTAATTAACATGACATTTATGCTGATGATGAGTTGCTGTAAGCTGAGACCTGATGGAACTGCTAAAAATCGAACTGTTGAAGTAAATCGCTTGGGCGTGAAATTCTTAAGTTTCTGCGTAAATGTAATGCAATTCAGCACTCCTTTTTAAAGAGAAAGCTTAATTAAAACTTCTGAATGTCACATGTCTGGTGACTACATGAGTGGGGCGTGAGCGAGCGATCGGTCCAGATGCATCATCCACTGCACACGCATACATCCTGTTTCTCTACTAGACTGCTGACCAAAGCTGGGGACGGTTTTTCCTTACAGATTAGATTTATGCAGATTTCAGTAAATTTAGAAAGTGCACAAACTGGAACATTTCACCAAGAAACAACTCATCTGTGCCTGAAATCCAACAGGTGGCAGCTGAACATGTTCAAGTGAAGCTGCCAAAATAGATGAAAAAAGAACATGCAGCCATGAAATCATGCTACACGTCTGTACTGTGGAGAGAGGAATGATTTTCTTCTATACGTTTTATATGAGATTCATCCATAGATAGAGTATTTAATGTATTAGTGGCTATTCACTCCAAATAAATTAACACATATACCAGCTTTTGTGTGTGTTTACAGTGACAAGGATTTTGGCTTTTTTTTCTTTTTATCTCTTTGGAGATTTGTTGGTTCCTCATTGCACTTTGCAAAGTGCATTGAACTAAAAATAGGCTTCTTGTTCAAATTTGTTCCATTGTAACAAAACAAGATCCTCAGCCAAAATCTGGGCTTTTCTCATGCACCCCATGAAGCTCGGTAGAATCCATGGTGATGATGGATGAGTTGGCCAGGTCCGAGGCATCCCCAAACAATAACACTTCCAGCTCTTCACTTCCAAAGTTGGTCATTTTTTTTTTATTTCCTAGAATGCTGTATTTGATTCCAAATCATTCAATTTTAGACTCATTTGTTCGCAGGACATTTTTCCAAGGCGGTTCATTCAAAGCTTTGAATGAAAGCTTGAATGAACTGTAAGAGGAAAGGAGGAAGTAGAACTACACGAACAGAACCTTGAGAAGCTAATTATTGCTTGTCTCCTATTTGACAGAAATGTTACTGACATTATTGTGCTGGATGGATGAATTCTCAGCTTTATGATTTTATTTGCTTTTCACTCTTCGCCATGTAAGAACACATTTGTTTTCTTAACCTGTACATTTAAATGAATTTTCATTTTAAAAACATCACAACAGTGTAGCTTCTGCTTCACAAAGGCACAGCCTGTTTTTTTTTGTGTGTGGTCATTTAAATGTTCAGAAGTTTGGGTTTGAGGCAGCAATTCATTTATTATTTCAAAACAAACTGTAGTCAAGCAAGACAAAAAACAATCGTATGGCATTGTGGCGCAGACAGAAGAGAGAACAAAAGAATGGTGTACAAATTAGACATTTAAAATTATTCAGAAAGAGGTTTTAGTGTATGCTGAGAAGAAAGAAAAGCCAAAAACATAATGTGCTTTCCTCATAGGGATGATGCTGATGATATTCCACTGCAGAATGAAAATCTAAATGTTTCAAGTGTAACACTTTCAATTTTTTAAGGTTGCAAATAGACATGAAGTAAAACAGAGTTCCATTTTTAACTCATACAAGTAAATAAGCTGAAAAGTATGACGGTTAATTTTCTGGCTTGCTTTAATATCACACTTCAGAAATCAAGATTTAACCTCCAAATGATGAATGTCCATATATATATATTTTTTTTTGTTTTTAAGCATAAATACTAACATGGTCCTGCTGTAGAGAACTGATTTTTATGTTTTCGTGTGTAAAAGGTTCAAAAGCAGAAACCTGAATTCAATACTTTAGAGAAGGGAGAAAAAAAATCTTTCTCATGGCCAGAGTTAATCAAAAGTGAAGCTCAAACAGAGGGGAAGCTATTTTACCAGAGAGAATAAAGGTTTCTGTTGCCTATGGCTGAAGATCATCAAAGTACTGAGATCCTATTGTAATAAATCTATACTTGAGCTGAGAAGGAGACCAATGGCAGTATTCAAGTTATTTCCAAAGAAACGGAGACCTGTTTTAAATTGAAACAACTAGTTCATTTAGAAGTATGCTGCAGATAATCAAGGCGTTTTGAGCATCTGCAAACTGAGATAATGCACCACAGCCAACAGCCAAGTGACTCCTATCAATGTGTTTAAGATGAGCTTCAAAATTTAACAACACTTCTGTTGTATCACTTTCATTTTTTGTGACTTTTTTTCATTGTAGCTGCCAACTGTTAAATTTTGCCTCCATCTAGTTATCTGAAATGGCTCAATACAAGTTTGTTCTCCATCTGCCAAACTGGCAATATAAAACATTGTGCACATATGAAAAAATATAAACAGCTCTCAGCATGTAAAAAGATAATGAGCTTTTACTAAATATTTTATGGCTCTTTAAATGTATGTGTTTATTTCTTAGCTTGGTAAAACAACTAGTTACATTTTATCGTAACAGTTTCTTTGCTCTGTTGTCACGTATTAACAGGGACATTTGAAGGTCAACAAAAATATTAGCATTGAGTTGCACATTCCAAGACTACTGGTTAATTTCCACAAAAACAAAATTAGATATACTGCAAATTATACAATAGCACTGTAACACATTGTGTTTGTTGAACTGACATATGGAGAAAGATGCACAGCACCGTTAAGGCATCATTCTTTTCATCAGCGCAGGGGAGCTGGTTGATGGAGAGATAGATGGGCAATCCTGGCAGAAAACCTGTTAGCGTCTCCCAAAGCCTTGACACTGGAATGGATGTTCATCTTTCTACAAGTCATCCACCCTAACATCCAACCAGAGCTACAATTTAGTAGTTCTGATCAAAGTATTTGTTGGAATTAACCACTAGGACTGAGGTTGAAACACAAGATTTGACAAGACACTGTATCAATCATAATTCATAGCTGATAGACTATCTCCCTATTGATCAGATTCCTTATGGTTGATTTCAACCATTTTTACTGATGATCAGGTAACCAGTTGAGGATGTTCACCTCTCTATACCTTTAAACTTTAAAATCTTTTTAAATATCGTTTTATTTTATTTTTGTTTGTTTTTTAGCGGGGATAAAAAATCCTAAGACTTCATGGCAACAAGCAGACAATTTCTCTTAATTTTGTTTGTTCATAAATAGAATAGTCACATGCTTCTTTGTTCATTAAAAAAAAAAAAGTCTTCCAGCATCTTTTGTTTTTCTTTATGCATTGCCTTTTTTGCCTTTCAAATATTTGTCTTTATGGCACCAAGAGGGAAATGGAAATGTACTGTGAAGCCAGAGCAGTACTTTTAGGATTTAATCGAGGTGGCTGTAATTTACTCTATTACTGTTACATTTGTGGAAACAAAAATGAGTTCATGAAAGCAGATTGAATGATATAATATGTTAAAATAGTCTCATTTACTAGCAAAAGATTTGCCCAAATTTGAAACCCCCCCCCCCAGGAAATTGAGCCAATAGGCCAAATTGCCTATTTCTGCAGGGAATGCATCAGGATACACATTTTTTCATATGCTAAAAATCCTGGGTGTTCAGACGTAGCAACTAAAGAAAATGAAAACATACTGCTGCAAATGTAATTTCAATCTCACTGTCAGTCACAAATATTATACAAACAGTTAGAATGAGCAGATATTAAAATGGGCCAGCGCTAGTCTGGGCTCCTCCCTGACACATCCTACATGACTTATCTCATTAGTAGTTCAGCAACAATTCCTAAAACGACTCCGATGATAACAATGGTTAACAAGCACTGATCCAGTGCTTTGTTTGTGTCATATTACACTGCTGGTGGTTGTCTGTCTTGACTCTAGTCTTTGGTGTAGAAAGACTCTCCGCTTTTCTGTGGCTGTCTCTTTAAGCCCAGTTCAATTCTCTGTGCAGCTTTCTCCAAAAAAGAAATAAAAAACACTTATGAAAGATTTTTTTTTTCATTAGAATGCCTAATGCTAGTCTTGCAAAGACTTTATCAAAGAGCTTTTAATACCACCAGAGATATTTTGGTTCTCTGAAACACGAGCAGATGTATTTTCTCTTCTATCTCAGATGCTGATTAACAAATAAATCAGTATTTTTTAGAACTCTGGATCATACGAGTTTTTTGAGTTTGCGTTAAAAATGTTTTCTTGCTTAAACACTTTGACACAACAGTTTAGGTTAAGTAATAATTAACAGGCTCTCTTGTAACATTGCTGCTAAGCTGTTGAGTTAATTTATCCCCAAGACGTAAAACATGGAGATATTTAAAACCTACAGAACTTATTTCAGTGATTAAAATAACTAAACGCACAAAACTAAACAGGCTTTGAAATAGTTGAATTACATTTGCACTCATGCAGGTATCTAACACTTTTATGAACTCTTCAGAACAATTTGGGAAACAAACTACATTAGCAGAAAACAGCTGGCGTTTGGGAAAATTAAATAAACCAAAAAAAAAAAAAACATTACTGTACAATTAAGGCACAGATATTCTTATTTTAAAACTCATTCCTTTCCTAACTCTTATTCTACCAACACACTGAGGTGCCAAACCTGAAACACTTTGAGCAAATTTGATCATCTTCTTTACTATAAATAAAGAAAACAGAGAATGCATAAAAATCACAGCTGGACATATTTATTTATTGCTACATGCTCAAGTTAGTCAACCTGAAAGTCAGAACATCATATGTGTATTTGTGCTTTCTTAGTGCCGCAACAGGAACAAATCATCCGTATATTATCTGTTTCAGTAGATAACGATGTAGTAAAGTCAAAATTTTTGTCAAATGGCTCTCAGTTAAATTGGACTTCATTATTTGGGCCTGAATTTAGGTTCAATATTAAACTTTTAATGCGATGTAAAGTCATGGTCTATGGTCTTTTGTTTTATAGAAATTGGCTGTAAAGCTGCTGATTACTCTATTGGAGACAGAGCAGGAGTATAGAAACAGTTTTTGTTTTGTTTTCTTACCTCTGTTTTTTCACTGAACATTCAAATGACTGAAGGCACTGAATAACTTCTGAGATTTGTCTGAGCTCTCAGTCCAGCCTCACTAAGAGCCTCTTCAGGGTTTGTGACCTGGTTGATCAGCGTTTCACTGATTTCATTTGATAAGTTTGGCCCACTCTGTCATGGTGCTTCTGCTCCCTCTGCATCTTCATCTCCTCTGTGGACTCTCCTCTCGGTCGCACGCTTCCTTCTTCTGGGAAAAGCTCCCGCTTTGATTTTAGTAGAGATTAGAAGAGATTGGTGGTTTTCAGCCGAGTACGTTCTATTTGCACAACTCATGTATGTGTTTAACCTCTTGAATCCCGCTGGTTACATTTTTCCACAGTTTTGTAGACTCCAAGTACCTGCTCTTTCAGTAGAGAAAAACAAAGAAACCCAAAGGAAGCTCCTTTTCTGGTTTGCCACAAGCTATGTCGGAAATATGCAGCAAACTTGTGGAAGAAAGAAGGTACTGTGCTCTGGTAATACCAAAGGTGCTTTTGGGCATATAAAATTATATGTGTGCTGAAAAGGTAATACAACGTATCACACTGAACATACCACCAGCTGAATACCTTATGCTGTAGGAACGTTCCTAGCATTGGGAATAAGAAAGTTCTTGGGAATAAGAAACTAGATGGAGTTTAATAAAGATCAACTATGGAAGAAAACCTGCTGAAGACAGAAAAAGGCTTGAGACTGTAGAAGACAAGTAAAGTTCAGAACTAAATCTAATCCGACTGATCTGGAGCTATTTCGTAAGAAGAACGGACACATTTCACGTCTCTAGAAGCAGCGGAAATGCAGCTTCTACAAAGTGTAGATTTTTATTATGTTATGCATTATTGGCTCTTGTAAGGTACTTTGTGTTTTTATAGCTTGTCAGTGGTCACATAAATACATAACTAGCTACATAAATATAGTTTCACTTAATTACTTAACTATGTAGGCACATTGGATTTAATTGCATTCAACACGGCAGATTTTTGTTTTTGAAAACCACACATACCATCCTTTGCTTCAATTTTACTATTATTTAGCTCATAACAGTGTCTTTTGCCACCATATAAAGTCTCATGAAAACGCTATGAAGTTAGAGGTTGTAACGTGACAAATGTGAAAATGTTCAAAGGGCAAAAATACTTTTAAAAGACTTTATACGTGTCGTCATTCATGCTGTTAAAGGCAGAAAATAGTAATACTTTGTCCTTTATCTTTAATGTGTTTAGTGTCCCGGAAAAAGCCTGATGATGGCTGTTTGCTTTGTGAGAGAAAGGTTTAGTTTACTGTCAAAAATGTTTTATTTTGCATGTATTCAGTGAAAATTATTAAAGAGAAATTCACTTTTCCTCTTTCATAATACAAAATCAAGCTTCTGGAAATGTTGATTAAAGTCACAGCAATAAACCAAACAGTGTGAAAAAAGAAAATATCAAAAATAAATTGGCAGAGTCACTTTAAATTCAGTGGTGAATAACAGGAGTAACCATGCCTTAATGTTGGAAAAACAGTCCTCTGTTTACCACTGTGGGAATGAGAAGGTGTGGAGAAAATAACCTTAGTAAAATAGATTACTTAAGGTTGCATCATGAATTTCATAAAACACCAGAGTTCTGTTTGATTTTTCCCACCAGAAATGTATTTGAATGTTTGTTTTAATACTTTTGTTCCTCATTATCCATGTTGTGAAGGTCCCTAGTGAAGGGAAAATTGGCCATTTACGCCCTTGTTAGATACAGACTTACTGAAAGCTCCACAAACTTGCAAAAATACTTTAATAGCTTTTCTTGCAGTGCATAAATGTTGCTTCATCCCCAAATGTTGTCAGCATCATGCAACTAATTTGCAGCTTAGAAACTTCAGACCACCAACGCACAACAAATCCCAATTTAGGCCCTGAATGTTAGCATTAGTTAATAACTCTTAATGCAGCCTTTCATCCTTCTAGGTACATTTCAGAAGTTGTGAAACTAGACTTTTTATTAAAGTTGCTGTGGAATAAAGCAGGATTATGTGAAGGCTTGCTGCCATTAGTCAAAGAAAATAAGCTTCATTCTGGGCTGCTGTGAATCAACAACTTAAAATGTTTATATTTTTCTAAATCTGTTTTTTTTTTTCTTTTTTAAGGCTAGCTCTGCCATGAGCTTCTTGCTGGTATATTTTCTGTAGTAAACAGCAGGCCGGGTATGAATCTATGTAGTTTGAGCCTTGATCATTGCTCGGTCTCCCAGGGACTGAACTCACAGCGCGGGAATCTCTGCTCTATATGGATTTGTTGGTGCATGTGGAGATGAACACATACTGGATTTAGAATTTAGAAAACAGAAAAAGGTGCAGACCTCAAGAAATAATAGTAAGCACACAGGTATAGATATGTAGTATGTGCAGGTGTGTTCCATTCAGCACAGTCTGTTCTGGTAATTCAAATCAGCACAATCAATCTATTGATAACTGTAAATATTTGGAATCTGTCAAAGTTGTCACTTGAGTCCAGCCAACCTAATTCATTACTGGAATCGCTCAAGAATATTTCTGAATCAATTGTAAAACTGCATCTTTGTACTTAATGTTCTCCAAACATAAACAGTCCATCGATCTTTATCAAAGCTGATGTTTTCAACGTCCAAATAAGAACTCGACAAATTACACAAATAAATATTCAGATAACAGATCGACGCTTGTGAAAAGCTGGAAAGCATATCAGTTGAAACAACAAAATCTTTTGCATGAATAAGAGAACGTCATCAGCTTTGATTTTATTTCAATGTAGGACTACAGAGATCCATCTGCTAATCTTTTTTGATCATAATCAGCTGTGAAGGATGATGAGAGAAACACACTGAACGTATCAGAGTGGGCGGACTAATGCTCTTTATAGAAGTATTGGTTGGACCCAGAAACACACACGCAGGCACACACACACTTCTCTATTCCTCACTCTTGTCTCTTTTCCGTCTCTTTCTCCTTCAAAACTTGGGAACTGAAGGCAGCTTATTGCACAGACCTTTGTGGCACAAATTTCTTTTTATAATGTCAAAGAGAAAAAGGTCTTATATTTCTCTTCTTTTCCTAACCTAGTTCTTGAGCTTGTCTATTTATTCCTCTTTTTTTTTCCATTCCTACCAAATTTAAATAATATCCCGCTTCTCAGCTTTTCAGCTCGTTTTCCTTCATTCTTCTCCCCAGTCATCTACGGGCCTGGTAATTCCCTACTCTGCATCTTCCTCGGGGCAAATAAGATGACCCACTGCTTCCTAATTACATCTGCACTCTCCTCTTCTTGCACCATTATTCTATTAGCATGTACTACATAATAATCATCAGGGTGGAAATTAGATGTAGTAGCTTAGAGCAGAACAAGGTGTGAAGGAGGACAGAGAAGACAATTAAATGCCTTTCATTTCCTAAAGTCAAGTTCGTGTTAAATAGATGGGAACAAATGGAGGAATTTTGAACATTATTCACAACTACTGTAGTTTACTGTGAGCGGTGTTTCTTTAAATCGTATCCTGCTACTGTGATATATGGAATCCTTCATTTAATCTGGGCAGGCTGGTGAAATGTATTTATGTCCAGTTCTTATGAAGAACGCAGCAGATTTTACATTACTACGAACTCCACTGATGCACATTGTCTTGCAAATTATTTATACGCCTTGAAACGTTTCACAATATCCAAAATTACAGCCGGTTACCTGAGTGCATCACGTCGGGAGGATTAGTGACAGATCAACACAAAGTAGTGCAAAACAGTGAACAGGAAGAAAAAGGGCACCTGGAATCCAAGATACTTTAGAGATGAAAATTTTCCATATTTTCCACAATGGAGAAAAGAAAAGAAAACACATTTGGACTTTGTTTACTCGTGTTGGTCGGACTTGATTTTATCTAAGGGCGTCAGAGTAAATACCCCCCACTTTTTCTATTACTTTTCGCAGAATAGTCAGAAATAATTGTCCTTCCATTTCATAAGTATGCACACTCACTTGTGCTGAATGCTGATTGAATATAAAAATGTTCAAGGTGACTACAAGCTGTCCATAGTTTACCTTGGACTTGTAGTACATTTTGATTTTATATCCTGCAACACATTTTTATTTTTTATTTTTGTACTTGCAGCCATTTTTAAAAGTTGTTGGAAAGCAGCAGATATCAAAAACCATAAAATTGTATCACACATCATGATCTTGGATTAGTGGAGTTTTATAGAGAGTTCTGTTTGAACTGGCGGATGGCAAATATTTCAAAAAGCAAAAATTAGGAGCTATCACTACATGGCTCCTTTTTTTTCCCCTGGCAGACTAAACCATTAAAATCTACAATCCACTTTTTTCTGGACATAATCATTGGACATCTACTGGCATGTAAAAGGGCACAATATGCAAAACAAGAAACCTGAGACAATGGCAGAAAGAAAAAGAAAAATCACACAAACATAGGCCCAATTCACAATTAAAGAACAAAGACGTGAGTTTTGAAATTGTGAATAACAGACAAATGTGTCAGAGAATCCATAGTCATTATGGATCTGCAACCTGGCTTTACAGCTGTGCATAAAATGAGCAAACATTCATAAAACACAAGGTTGCGCCAGGTGGAAAATTTACATGCAGGAATGACACAAAAGGACACGTTTCTTCCATCAGCCATGATATGTAGAGACATGCTCACTTTATGCTGTTTTTCTTTCTTTTTTTCCCCAGACCAGTCTGCTTGCATGTTATTATAATGATGAGTCAAGTCCCAGGTTGTGCTGACAACAAACCACAGTCACAGCTTGTGACTCAGGCTGATACTTATTCATAACGGAGGGGAGCAGGAAATGAATTGCATTATCCTTTTCCAATGTGATTTGCAAAATATTATTTTCCTGAAGTTTTTCCTCATTGTTCCAGAACACAATAGAAGTGAATAAAATCAGGTCACTAAATAAAAAGGGCAAAAAAACTGAGAGTATCAGTGTTTCTGAAAACATCAGATGGAGAAATTGAACCATTTGCAAACCCTGAATAGTAACATTTTATGACTCTTAATAAACATTTGGTTTCATGAATAATAAAAAGAAAAAGGTGTGACAATTATAACTACCTTGTAAAAAATATTGGCAGGGAAACTATGCCCATGTATTAATTTTTAATCATCCATATGTATGGATGTAAGGATAGATGCCATTTAAAATGTATTGATAAGGAAGTCAGGCTTTTCTGAGGCTGTTTACCCTGATAATTTATCTGTCATCTGTGAAGTCTGAACACTTTTTAACTTGCAGACTGTAACCATTTTTTATCTATTGGGAAATCTGTGTTCACAGCATCACGCAGCACTTTGCAGGGGTTTATGCCTGATTTGTGGAATATCGTGTCAAATTAAAGCAAGGGATACGTTACGCAACCTTTACAGTCTTCACAGATTTTGAGGAGACTTGAAGTTTACTCCAGCAGACTGGCTTCAGCAGATTTCTGTTTCATGACTGACAGACTGGGGATCACACTCCTAACTTTGCCTGCTGAGGGATCACAGACTACAGGATTTATCAAACCAACTACAGCAGACTAAACACATTAAACTCGGTTGGAAACTCTTGAGAGGGCAACGGTTTGAAGGAACAAACATACCAAGTGGGGGTGAGGGGGATAGAAGATTTTCTTCCCTGAAGTTATGGGATGGAACTGTAAATGGAAGAAAATGACAGAGGTACTGAGGAAGAGTGAAAGTTTTGTAATTGATCTGAGACTCAACCAGATTCAAATGAGAAATGATGTGCTGGTTCAAGTGAGAACTGTGCTTAAGCCCTGTTAGAGCTTTCCTGGGTAGGTCAAGAGATTGTTGCAGCAGCCCAGATGAGAGGATCGAATTCATGTGTGAGCGTCTGTCTTCCAGGCAGGGATTGCCTGATGCTTGAAATGTTTGTGAGATTAAACATTGTGGGCTCTCAAAGGAATAAGCAGCCTTCAGGATAACACCAAGACTGAAGAAGTGACAGAATGCTTTTCTATATTAGTGTTGTGTGTGAAGACTGCTTTTTTTCTCCTGATATTTTACTGACTTATGGAAGGTTGCAAACATTTTAAACTGGATTCCTCAAGGAACCATAACATTTCAGACCAGTTCCCAAATACCCTTGGTTCAAATAAAAACCAAAAAAAATCCTGTCAAAACAAAAGGAATAACTATTGTTCCTCAACCAAATATAATCGGTCTGTAAAGTTTATAGTCAAACATTTACTTTCAAGCAACACAGTTTTTGTAAGGAAGCAGGAAGAGATGTGGCAGTGAGACTAGAGAAAGGTTTTGAAATTATTATTATTTCCAAGTTTTACTAAGACAGACAGCGGTTCTCAGGACATAACACTGATGTTATAGAGCTAGAAATAATAAGGGTTAGAGCTAAAGTTTATTTATTAACAGTCAGCTTATCATATTTAACAATTGTCTTACTGCATAGTGACATAAAATTAGTAGGACACTTTTATCCACATAACTTTCCTGTGTTGCTTTAGTGCCTGTCGTGTTGAAAGTCTTTTATACTTCTTTAACAGCTCTTCTTAGGAACAGTAACACATCAAATAACAAAGATAAATATTTTTATTTTCTGTAAAAAAAAATGAGCATGGTTTTCTGACATGCTTATATGAATTTATTGAATATGTATTTGATTAAGTTATTCTGAAATACCAGTTTTTTTATTGACTATTTTGCTTTTATTTTTGGTAAATAGTAGAGATTTCCTTCCTACAACATTTTTCTTTACTTGCTATGTAATTTAACACCAGCAGAAATAAAAGGTAAAACTAAAAGTACGTCTCTCAAGAGAGAGGATTAAAATTTTCTTCATGAATATTTCTTCTTTGTCTTCTCTCTGCACTCAGAAAAAAACCAAACGACCCATTTCCTTCACCGTCTTAAAAATTCAGTTTTTTTCCTCCTGATCTCTTGTTTTCTTTTTTTTTTTTATTCTCACTAAAGGTTGCAGATATTTCCATATTCAGTTATTGCTTTTATTAGTTTCTTTGTTTGTAAACTCAACTCTTTGAGAGAGAAAACAAAATATGTCTAACAAATAAAAAATAAAAAGGTTTTTGATCACATTCAAAGTCAGATCATATTTGTTCTCTGTGTCCAAAATAACTTCTGATTTGTCATGAATAGCAATTGGTGCCCAAAACATTTCCCGTCGCTATGGTTATGTGTGCAGAGGTTTGGATTTATCTTCTGTGCTCAGCTCTACGGCTCGTTCATGTTCAGGTTATGTTTCGGCAGCTTTGATCAAACAAACTATTATTTTAAATAGAACAGGTCCCAAACTGCATTTTTTGGTGACATAATCAGAAATATAGGCATAAATTCTTAAACATTTCCTGCTACTAAAGGCAAAAGTAGGAATTTGCATTCAGCTATTTTTTTTTTTTTTCTTTTGGAAAACACTGTTCGATTCTAGGTTACCCACATGACAGATTCCAGAATGCGCACCGTTTATATTTAGCATTTTCCTTTGCAAGTCACCAGGGAATTAATGGGAATGCTTAACTTGATGCACCTTCAATCATCCAACATAAAAGATGTTCTGGGTGCAGGTTAATATAATCCCACAAATGTAAACCCTGTTTCTTTGCAGCTTAATCCTTAATTGCAAATTATTTGTCTTCACACTCTAACTGTGACACTGATGACACAGAGAGATGTTTGGTGTTGCTCTGATCATCAAACATTGTTATCGTTTCCACAATGTGCACTGATTTGAACAATTAAAGACTCAATCTGAATTCATGCACAACAGGCTTAAAAAGGTACTTTGCTTTTATTTTTGGTAAATAGTAGAGGTTTTCTTCCAACAACATTTTTCTTTAATTGCCACGTAATTTAACACCAGAAAAAAATAAAAGGTAAAACCAAAAAGTACGTCTCTCAATGGAGAGGATTAAAATTTTCTTCATGAACATTTCATCAGATGTTTTTGTTTTTTTTCTCCCCCATACTGACACTTTCTGCTTAACAATTCAGAAAGTCAACTGCATTAATTTTTTTGTTTGTCAGTTTCATCAAGACAGAGCTCAAGGATAGCTAACATCTCATAAGCGTTCATGTTGATCTACAAATTTTATGTTTTAAACTGCAGTTGTCCACGGTTCATCTTGCATGGATTGTGGTGTAAGTTTTCAAAAATAGTAATTTTTTTAGTATAAATTATGCATATATAAAAATGCTTTAAAAGTGTTCATTTTGTGTCAGAATCAACATGAACTAGTCCAATCTCAAGACAATCAAAAGTACTGTCATAACTTTATGCTGAAGATATGCCTTTAAAAAATTACACAATATCATCAATTTGATCAAATATTTATCATGGTGTTGATTTTGGTTTAACATTTTTGTACTAAGAAAATCACATTGAAAAATGTATTTCACAAGTATCTGTGTTGCTGCACTTATGGTTCAAACAAAACGTGTCTGTCAGGATCAAGGGTGTGAAATTCACAGAAATGTTTTGCTGTAATTTTATTTTCTTATTTAAACTTTTTCTTTTTTACAACTCCACTATTTAGAAATGAAAAATCAATGCTTTAGGGGTCCTCAAGTAGTCAGATGATTAATGGATGATTGTTATGAAAGCAGATTTCATTTTCAGTTTTAATCATCCGGCATGCCGGACAAATATACATATATATTTTATTATTGGATTATTACTTCTATATCTGAGTTGCGGTTGCATCATTTCTGTAACAGTGGCATGCATTCGGTATTCATGACATGCAAGAGCCGGGGCACTCTGTGGCAGCCTGACTTATTTGTTGATCAAATTGTGTCTGCTACTGTGTCAAATATGGAGTTAGGCAATGCTGAAACATTATCTTCTTATGGCATGTTCTCCTACAGATTTGAAACTGAAGGCATATACACAACATTTTGACAGGCATATAAGCAATTCCCGTCTTTGTTTTCACAAAATCTTCTGTCTACATGACAACTTTTACAAAAAAGCTTTTCTTTATTATGGGAACATGAAACACAACTGTCTGTTTTCTTGTTTTGTTTTTTACACAGAGAACAAGCTTTATTTGTCCTAATTTTTCAAATCACTTGTCAGTGCAAAGGCTCCACTCACATGCTCAATAGTTTTAGTGGGCCGTTACTTTTATGACACACTGACTCAGAATCTCAGCTTCCTCAAAGACAGCATCGAACAATTAAAAACATAACTTTCTTCTCAGAGCTGCCTCAACAACTGTAGGTTTGATTCACTCACTCCGGTATTATAAAGTGCTTGACATCATAGTTCAGACTTAAGAGTTAGTTCCTCAAGACATTTGCCGCATGTCTTCCCCTCTTTCCTGTCAGCCTACTTTTGAATAAGGGCAACTAGAGCCCACAAAAACCTTGGAAAAATAAATATTTAAAATAAAAAAGCAGGCAGCAGGGGTGATGGTTATTACAGTGAGCAACTCATTCCACCTACCTTTTATCCATATTCTGCTTAGTTCTCTGAGATGTTATTGTCTCAGGTTTGGCTTGAGACGATAACTGAGTCACCAACGGATTGTGAAATCCGTTGGTGAGCATCCATGCATTCATGTCTGCGACACATAGCCAGTACAAGCAAAACGCCACCTCATCAAATGAGATATTGTGATGTTTAATAGTGTTGCAGCACTTGTGACCAAAACCGGTCTTGAGACCGCATTTTCAAAGTCTTGCTCTTTTCTCTTCTCAATTTCCAATCAAGATCTCAACTGCAAAACTTTTTCCTGTGCAACTTGGTCATTAACTCTGTCGGTTTAGTTAAAGAAAAAAAAATCTAATTTATTTTTTTGTTTTTACTTTACTACACAACCAGTGCCCCTTTAGTGTATGAAAAATGAAAGGATGAGAAAACAAGTTTGAGAAACATTTTTTGATGCAAAACCATGAATGGGTTTCTGATTGTACCTCACTGTTGGTTTGCGATGAAAAATCAGACAAAATCCAGAAATTGTAGAGCTCTGAATTTTTTTCTTCCTTTATGCAGTTCTTCAAACATTTAATTCCAGTTCACAGCATAACATGCATTCAAACAGGAGGGAGATTCTCCCTCTGAGCTAAACCACCTGGCTTTTAAAGCATTGGCTCCTACCAGGACTAATTAAGGGGTGGAGACAACATTTACATTTCCAGATAGAAAAAACATTTGTACTAAACTATATTCCTAGAAAAATATTTACATAATTACAACTAACAACTTCAAAACTAAAACAAAAACAATGTGGGCCCAAACAAAATTCAAATACGTCCCCCCTCCCTCTCAAACAGTGGATTTTCCCAATGAGGCTGATTGAAAACACCAGGTCCTTGTCAGCACTGCGTGTTTCCATGGCAACACATGACCAGGTGACCTCAAAGAGAAGAGAAAATGATTAAAGCATAATATTAAATAAAGCAAGTTACTTCCTCCAAACAAAAGCAATACATTTACCAGATAAATTACAATATAGGAAGTACAAAAATACAGCACCTGTTAGGGAGGGAGGTGAATCCCTCACACTTCCCTGCCCTTCAGGAGACTCGCTGTGGTTCACAGCCAGACAAAAAGTCTGCGACTGTGTTCTCTTTTCCTGGAATGTAGCCTATCTTGAATCTGTAAGGTTGAAGAGACAGGAACCATCGTGTTATGCGACTGTTTGTGTCTTTCTTATATCATTAAATATTCCAAATGGAGCCCTCCAGTCGCCAAACCAAAATCTACTTACAGTCCTAAAAACCATATTTTATTGATATTCATTCTTACCCTGACGGGAGTGAAGCATTCTCCTGTCAAATGACAGACGATGGGAGCAGTCTGGCATTGTAAGCAGCATTTAATGCAAGTTTTGTAAATTACCTGCCTTGATGAAACTTTTAAAAAATATATATATTCAGGCAACTAAATATATCTCTGTGTACAAAATATTATGTGTTAGTAAGGATTCCTATTTATGTGGAGAATGCATTTGTGCATTAGGAATGGCTATTTGTTTTCATGACTCACTTTTGGGTTTTTCTACAGCTTCAGCCACGTGAAGCTGGGTGTCAAGGGCTGCTCAGAGAGCGACACATGTATTGTCTTGGAGTTAAAAAAGCCAGCCATGCTTGACATATTTGGCTCTGGATGTCTAAAGAATATGTAATAATTTTCATTTGTTTCATAATGGCACATGAACAAAGATCTCCTGCTGAGGAGTTCATGACTCAGAGCACAATCAGCAGCTTATAGTACTGTTATTAGGAGGCCTGTGTGCACAATGGTATCTTTTATGATTAAAAAAAAATTTTAAGATTGAAGTTGCAGCATAAAGACATTGGATGCAAAAGTACTTAAGAAGTAAATATGGAGATAGAATCAACAATGTGAATCGTGGTTAATTCATCAGTAGCTTTTCAAAATCACTTAAAAGAAATAAACTTTGGTGATACTGAGATGTTTTAATCGGTTTGTTCTAGCCACAAATAAGTACATCAACTTTTATGTCAACATTGCTGACAAATACACAAAACTCCCAAACGATAACTTTCAAACAGTTGCATTAAAATTGCAGCAGTAAGTCAAAAGATTAGTAAATTATGAAATATTTTATGTTTTCTTTAAACGAATAAGTAAACTGCCATGAGATTATAGAAGGAATAAAAGTGTTGCTTGGTTATTTATAAGTGCTTCTCAAGTTACTAATGTTACAAAGAATCAATATTTCTTATTAATTTGTGAGTGTTTGATGCTTTTAATTGTAAGTAGTATGAATGTTTCCATATTAAGATTTTTAGCATATTTAATCATCTATTTTTGTTTGAACAATAGATGGATGGAGAGATAAAGATATATAAATTCTGGTATTCTCATATACACATATTAAGAAGTGCATAGCAGTGCAGTATCCAACAATAGTTAACATTTCAGTGCCTTGTGTACTGTTTTTGCTCACTTGGAAGCATAAAAAACTAAGAAACTAATTTGTTGTTTATAACTAAGTTATTAAAAGTTAATGTTGACTCCTCCAGTCTTTTCTCATGGCTCTCTCAGCAGTAGCCATGCTACATGAGGTAAAGAAAAACAATTTTGATGGAGACCTCCGGCAGCAATTTGTACAGTAAGTGCTGTCCAAACACCTGCTGATACTCAGTGCGTAAGTAGGAATTTGTTCTGAGGAAGCTCTTCTCTTATTGAGTTCACCACATGGAGTAAATATATAAAACATACACACAACACACACACACTCTCCTAAGGCTCAAAATATTGTCGTGCTGCATCTGTCTAAAACAACATGTTGAAGCAGAAATTTTAATAACTCCCGAGGTCTCTATACTGACATACAAAATCTTTAGCTTCATTTGAGAATGTCAAGCTGTATGAAAAATGACATTGAAAAATGAAATTCAACTCAGACTTCATACAGTAAGTTTATCCTGTCTAAACAGATGGATTTGGCAAGATAACATTTGTGCCAAATATCAGCTACTTTAGTTTTATTTCCATAACATAAATAATATTTGTCAGGATGTCAGTGTTTTGGGCTGTTTATGTTTTATAGGTTCACTTTCCTGTCAGATGTAGCTCATGTTTTTCACCTGTGTCTCCTGATCGGTTATTCCCCTCACCTGTTTCCTGTAGTATTTAAGTTTGAGTCACGTCTTTGTCTGCTGCGGGATACTTGTGTGTTTCACCTGGTGTTACCGTGTATTGTCTGATTGTGCCCGAGTACCCAGAAATAAAACTGCAAGATGTCACGCCGCAGTTCGTCTTTTGGCTCCCTTTCATTTCCTGCAACGCTTTACCTGACAGAAGAATCCCTGCAGTATTATAGCCAAATGACCGGCTGCCGCTGTCTCAGGTTCGAGTCTCCACCACGATTGGAAGAGGAGGACCTGATGGATTTTTATTTATTTTTTTTTTTTTTACGGGGATCGGGATGATCTCTTCCGTGGATTGTTCCCAAGCCCCAGAAGGAATGATGTTCGCTTACCTGAGTTATGCCTGTTTCGGTTCCTTCTCTCTCTACATCCCCAGTCGCTGGGTCACCAGATCAGCAGACGATGGAAGCCCCAGACCTTTCCAGCATGGCTCAGGTTCCAGGTCTGACGCTTCCTTCATCTGATCCCCACGACTTTATGCTGTTGGATCGTTCATACCTGACTCTGTCTTCACACCCATCCCTGAGCCAGTTTCCGATCCCGACGCCTTGGGAATCGCAAGGGTCTGGATCTGGTGCTGCTGTGTTTTGGGTCTGCTCTGGTGCTCCTTGTGGGTTTCCTCTGTGGATTTCTGTTGGATGTTTTTGGCTCCTCAGTTCCTGAGGCTCTGTTCCTGTGTGACCTTGCTCCAGTGGTCCTGTCAGTCCCAGAGGTTGCAGCTCTCGTTCCAGTTCCTTAGAAAAGTGAGTCAGAACGATGGGGATCCCCAAGTCTCATGGTTGGCCTGCAGCAAGGTTTCTTCGTAGCCATCAGCTTCGCCACCATTGGCCTCCAGTCAGGGGTCATAAAGGGTTCCTGCTTTATCGTGGAGATAGGCTGCGGCCTTTCGGTGCCCTCCAGATGTGCCTCGTGCTCAGCCAAGGGACGGCCTCCTGGCTGCCCGTCATATGTGCTTTGTGGTCTGCTAGGTCCGCCTGGTCAGCCGTCTGAACTTCGGACCATTAAGAGACTTATTGGCTGCCCACCTGACTTTAGTTCAGATTTTCAGGTTGCTTTGAAACCAAATCCAGATAGATAACACAAAAACTGGTTTGGTAATAATAAAAGTAACATTGTTTGCCATTTAAGCACAAGTTTGAGACATAAAAAAAACAGCAAACAAAATCTTGCAAGGCTTCCCTCAAAATGAACAAACTAACACGCAATGCAAAACAAACTTTAGTCACAAGTAGAGCGCCAATGTGTCTTATTTTCTCTGTTGCGTCCGGTTGGTTGCTAACTGTGTTCTGAGGTTCTTTCCCACCCTCTGAACTGGGGCAATCAATCAAAAGCTGATTTTTTTGGCAATGTGAGTTATGTGATGGTAAAGAGCCAGTGAGGAAAAGAGACCTTGAAGTTAGCCAATCGCAGATCTTTCTCACATCACGGAGCTGTAAAATGTCTTCCTTCTCACCTATAACAATCTGTCTCCTGAGTCCTGTTTTGCACTTTCAATCCATTTCGACACTCAGCAGTTCTGCTAAATAAGAGCAGTTTTGCTGCCATCTTTTCGAGTTAATGAACATTCCCCATTGAACCTTTTATAATTACAGCATATTCTAATTAAACAGGAAATGAAGAGGCCAACCTTCTTGATCTCTTGTTTTGTCTCATAATAGAGTCTAGTTGCAGATGGTTTTCACATAACCGCAGCCTGGAAGGTCAGAAAAACACTCGTTAATTTGAGGACATTGAGGTATTTTTTATTATTATTATTTGACTGAGAACTAATTTGCACTAAGTCATTAGATTAAGCTGGACAGATCAAGTGAGCAGAAGAGCAGAAAGTCTTTGAAGATGAAAGGTCAGGGTCCAAAAGTTTAGATGCAATAAAAATCAAATAATATGCCTCTGTAAGTTAGTGCACAAAAGAAAGAGAAACATCCATCCTTTGTTTGTATCTACTTTTCCTTGCAGGGTCATGGATAAGTCACCGGCTGAAAGCTGAGGTTCACCGCAGACTGGTCTGCAGTTTATCGCAGAACAACATGCAGACACACGCAAACAAACAACCAAACACACACACACCTAAGAAAAATGTAGACATAAATTAACCCAATATTCATGTTTTTGAACTGTGAGGAGGAACATGGAGGACAATACGACATAACAGTAACAACTACAACAAAAAATGCTGAAAGTAAAACAAATGCATTTATACTGTGAGTAATTCCCCCGCCCCAAAATCATGATCAGCATGGACAGTAGCTAACTTCTGGTGCGACTCGAGTAGAGATGGTGTCCTGTGAATCAACTGTGACTGCACTGACTCCTGCACCTGTACAAAGACGAGAGATAAAAAGGAAGAAGAGAAAGTGAAAGATGTGTTAATAAGAATTGGGAGAGAGGGAGGGAGAGACAGACAGAGAGGCAACGTGCACAGGAGAGAGATGTGAAAGTGAGAGGGAGAGACGGAGCAGCAGAGAGTGAAGAAGTGAGAGTAAGCCTGTGGGAGAAGCAACACTGGCAGAATTTCAAGTCGTGCTCATGGCGTTGCTCTCACACCTTGACCCCTGCTGTTTCGGCCTGGGATTCTCTGAAGGCCTGCCAGACGCTGCTCGGTGCTAGTGTAATTCACTTTGGAGCTGAGAGGTAAAAAGCAAAGACAAGTCCAACGGAAAGCCCCTCTCACAGCTTTTTTCACTTTATTTGTTGTCACCGTGGAGCGGATAAAAGCACGGCTGCATCCACCATCGATAGAAAATGAATAGAAGTTTTCTCTTGAGTTATTTTTTTTCCTGTAGTGCTGACCAAAAAAAAAAAGAGAGAGAAAGAAAAAAGGTATGTGCTCATATGCTTGGAAGTTTTACTCCCACTTTAACTCTTTGAGCACAGCTCTACACACACCATCAAGCATGCAGAGGACACTCTGTGGACTATTTGATTGTTTTTTACCCCTCTTTGTATTAGAGAGGCACTAGTGCATATTCAGTGAAGCGCTTGTCTGAAACGGCCCTCTCTACCTGAGCTGGCAGCAAATGCTTCATTGTACACAGAGAACCAGTGAAATAAATCCCCTCCGTAAATAGCTCCAAGACTGTGAGAGACAGATTATTGCTCTGATCAAAGGAGGACTGTCATCCGAGTGAAACAACAGCTCCTCAAATACGCTTGTTAGATCCAGGCCGTTAGGCTCGATCTACTTTAGTACAATAGATAAAGGATTTGCATTGGCTCCCGAACAAACAGAACACAGGCAAATTTCGGAACAGAAATGACAACCAAGCTGCCTGTTCTTCATGTACATTTAAGCAATTTTCAACTGTTATCTATCAGGTAAGGTTGTAATGTGTCAAGGCGGTTTCTGATGAGCTGACAAGCATATTCCTAGACTCATGTTAGTGGTAAAGAACCGTTTAAATCTTAAAAGATTTACTGCTTTCTCTTTCCTGTGCTCACTTTGCAAACTACGAGCAATCCAAAAACACACATTTCACCCGCAGGTTTTAGTTTCCTGCATGGCAAGAGTCGGATTTTGATGTTTGCACCGTTGTGGCGCCGCACACTGACTTGCAAGATAATAAACAGAATATGTCCACCAACACCCTGGTGGGTTCTCCAATTCTGAAAAATCTTTATCTCCTTCTTTGTTTGCACCTTTTTTTGTGTGTGTGAATACAGATTTTATTAATGAATCTCTGTGCAGTCTGTAGCCCAGGAGAAAAAGTAAACACAGATGCCTCCACTGAAATGATAATGCAAACTGGAGTTTATGTGCATAAACAAATAATTTGCAAGCTTTTAAAAAGGCATTATAGAACACCGGTGATAATCCATTTAATCAAAACGTCATTTCATTGCGATTCTTCCACTGCCTCCAGGAGGAGAGGAAGGCAAACATTTGTGGTTTTGTTGGTTAATCATCCTTCTCTTTGGTCTCCTTCAGGTTACAGAAAAATGAGATTCTTTGATGGCCATTTTTGTTATGGATGTTGTGTAATTGATGTGATCGTTCATCTTATGAAAACTGAGATAAAACTGCAAATGATCTTAATCTTTTCAAAATGTGTTTATAGAAGATGGGGAAACGATGCCCTTTCAAATAGTCAATTGTTCTATGCAAAGAGAGGAGCCAACAGGAGAGCATTGTAAAAAAAAAACAAAAAAAAAAAACGTGTCATTAAATAAATTCTTCAAGAAACAGTATTTCCAAAAACAACTTAGAACATGAGTACTGATGAGTTTATGTTTATGTTTCTACTCCTTGCCAAGACAATGTGACACAATGTGACAATTTCAGTGACACAGACTTCTTTCATATTTTATTGTCATAATAATCACTGCTTGCTTCAGTCATGCTTATGTCCACATTTGCCTCGTCTGACTTCTTGTGGTGCAGAATTATGATGTGTGTCTCACATCATTGATATATAAAAGTTGGATAAAGTGTATCAGTTCTGTTTGCAAATGCTTTGAAAACTATCCGATTTAGTACTATGTATGGAATATGCACCATCTGATTTTTGCAAAAATTTTGGAAATCTTAAAAAAAAAAAAAAAACTCACAGTCATTGCCGTCCCAGTATTTTCATCCCAGTATGTATGAAAGTCATTGTGCTGACTTTCCACAACCAGTGCAAACTGACAGGCTTTCCCCGACTGGTAGTAAAATAGTGTAGCATAATGTGACCCCAGTTTAATTTGAAAACACATTTACACACTGTGACGGAACAGAGCACATGGCTTTTGCAGGTTAGGGATATTTGTGTTAATTCAATTCTAGTTCAATGTATAACATGTCTAGGAAGTACATGGTATTCCAATCACTTGGTTGTGAAGTTTTATTTAATTTTTTTCTGGTCAAGTGCACCGTCTGTTCCCCAACATCACATTTTATCAACTGAAGAAAAGGAGCTAAGTGTCTCATTTGACAAAAAAGAAATCCTTCTTACATCCTCCTGCCGATAACTGTTGCCTGTTTACGATGGCCTTGATGCATCTGATCCACAAGATATTCCAGCAAGGTGTCAAAGCTTGACCTGTGCAGACATGTGACTGCTGGTGCATAACTCCATCTGTTCGACAGCAGCATTCATGCCAGCCCGGCTCAATCTTCCAATAAGGAGCAATCAGCAGCCGTCTCAGTGCTGTCTGCGGAGTCTCATCATTGTGTCAATGGAGAGTGCTGCTCCCACATGATTACAGGTGTGACCTTAACCATCCCCGCACGTATCCACCAGGGGACTTATCGACTTTCCTCATCCAAACCATAATTGCATGATTCAGCAATGTCCTCAAGTGCAAATGCAGTGAGATGTGGCTGTAAATATTTTTCTCTTCTGTCTGGGGGTATGGGGGAGTGGTTGGTGATGCTGCAAAGGGGAATATCAGTGCTGAAAATGATCAAGCTCCAAATATGTCCAATTTGGGGTTAAATTATATCACTTAAGGCTGTTTATGTATACTGACCTTTAAGAAATGCAGAGCCGTCAGGCAATTTGGTTGTTCCAGCTGAGTTGCAGCAATGAAAGTTCAAGTCAAATAAATTCAGCGTATGCACAATAACATCTTGTGAGTGTGTGATGAAATCTTCAGAAATCCCTCGCATTTCTTTTCTTTTACAGGTAAATGTATATGAAATGCCAAGGAGGTGTTTAAAACATAGCTAATCACCGATGTTCTTGACATTTGGACATGTTTTCCCCACCAGAAGTCTCGTTAGGAATCCCCTCCCATTCACTACGAGCTGCTTTGTGCTGCACTGACGGCACGAGAACAACTTTAAATTGTTCCAAATGCCTCCCAAACTTTTCAAACACTTCAACAAGTATTGGGCCGAATATAATCAAAGCCCAGGGAGGTTCTCCTTTATCCTTGTGTGTCAACCGAACTCTTTCGCACACAAAACAAAAGCATAATAAACTTGACATTGCTTAAGGCGGTGCATTGGGGCAAAGATTTTGTGCTTGGAATTTGTATATTTATGAGCCTGACATGCAAACCTTTACAGCATTTGTTGCCAACGTCGGTGCCTATTTTGTAGGTGTCAAGCTAGCGGGTATGAGGTCAAGTCCAGTCCGACCTACTACACATAAATTTTAATTAAGACCCACTTGGCTTCAATAAGTTTTGAAAACAGAAACAGAGGTCTACCAAACAGCACAGAGTCTTTTGTTTGCTCTGAGCTCCCTGCATGTTGCGCTAAATCAAAACGTGGCTTTCATGACATTAAGCTGAAACACTATTAGGAGCGGGAGCGCTAACCAAGAAGTCTTTGATTTCGTGCAATAAATTAAAAAAATCTTTGAGGATATTGTTAACCTACAGCCACGCAGTCATACATGACAGCTCTTTTATAGCAAAAATATGCTAATATATTCCTGGAGAATAGGCAGAGTTAAAGGTAGGGAACATGCCCACTGCGGTTGATGTCTTGTGGTGATCAAAGCGCTGCTCAGACGGGGCGCGTCACTCCCCCGTGGGCCGGGGAAATTCACTATTGCTGTTGTTGCATGTAATCAGCAACATACAGTCAAAGTTAAAGCCTTTTATCGAGCTTCAAATGGGACAAACAGGGCAAAAGGGCTCAGCGTGATGCCCATTCTAGACAAAGTCTTCATTTTGGAATCCAAAAAGGAGGAAAAAGACATTTGTCCTGTGGAGTTTGCAGGTCAGACGTTCAAAAACATTTTGCTTGACAAACATGTACAATGTTTATGAATTTGAACACATCCCCTTCTAACAACTCCACATGATGACTTGCTCATGGCTTTCTGGTGCTACAAATCAACACAGAAGGAGATCTTTAATGGTGTTTTGAGAGACATCATTAATGGATAAAACCACCTTTGTAAACCAATATACGTACTTCAGTTGGTTTACAATAAATTTATTGTTAAGAATACATTTACTGACAATTTATTCTTATCAATAAATTGACAAGAAAAATACTGAAAAGGGAATCAGAAACAGAAAAATATACATTTAAGCCCACAATTATTCATACCCTAGGAAGATTTAGATGTAATATTTCTATTCTAGAAATAATTTGCTTGGAAATAACACAGGCACTCATTAGGTTAAAAAAAAACTCATATTTTTTGCATGCCTCCTCTGGTGTTTTTGACCACTCGTCTCAAGCAATGACCTCTGAAGAACTCCCAAGTCTTTGAGGTTAAAAGGTCTCCTCTCCATCAATCCTAATCTGTAGCTTCTTCCGCAGGTTTCCTATTACATCCAAGCAATGAATACAAATACACGCAATTCACTTTTCAGATTTTATTTTTTAATGTTTTTTGTTGGGGTTTTTTCCCCCAACCATGTTTCCGTTTTGCTGCTACTTTGTAATTAATTTTTTTTTTCTGCTTTGCTTTGATCTGCAACATAATATTCCTGTAAAAATCTGTGGAGGTGTGTGTTTGCAACATGAAAAAACGGAAAACAAAATAGTCTGAAATGTGCTGTGTGGTTTCTGTCTCCTAATAACAAACAACCCAAATCCGTTGAAGATGTGAAGATTGTGTTTTTCACATTTTCACACCCTAAAACATATCACCTTTATACAATGAACACTCCATTAACAAGCATTGCCATGACTGTGGAAAATGTCTGATATTTTGGAATTACATGCTCTTCCCCATCTCTCTCCGCTCCATCATTAAATTATTATATTTAACATGCTGCAGAACTGATTTTCTGTGAGAACACAGATACCCCAGTGCTCTGAAAACTGGTAGCTTTCACTTGAGGGTTTATCAAGAGGTGGTTTTAGTGCAAGTGTGTATTTATTGGCACAAAAAGTGCGTGTGCATTTCTTTCTTATTTTTCTTACTGTAATGCAAAATGTACCTCTTCCACTTGTGATATCGAAGAAAAAATTGCTCACTTTTCTCCTCTCTACTTTAGTCTGCCTAACTGGCATGAGTGAGTAACAAAACCAATGGTGGTTGTCAAATTCATTCAATTGCAGCTCGAGTTACCTTTGCTGCCCCCTTTTTCCACATGCGGCTGCTTTTGCAACAAAGAACAGCCTGAAAGATTTCTTTCCTATCCAAATTGTGAAGTTTGTTAAGAGTTTATAGACAGTGTGATTTATTTACAACTTTTTAGAAGCTGATGAAAGAAAATGTCCAAAATACACATGCTGCTGCTAACTTACTTTCTGTATTTTATTTTTATACAAACAGGACAGTTTTTAGTTTTTTAAACACTCATCCGTTGCATTTAAAGTTACAGCAGACAAAAACTAATCATGTAAATAATCAGTTAAATAAGTTTGATGACATTGCAAAACTGGTGGATTCTTTTGAAACCTGCTCAATCAGAATCCATCTTTTATTCATATTTCCAAAGTCTTCCTTTGTGGCCAAAATCGTAAAGCTGATACTAAACAGAGTCGTGTGCTGTCTGCTACCATTGGAGGATTTTATATTTGACAGCCAAAGACTTTGCCATACACAGAAACCATTTATTTAGAAATATACTAAAACACTTGATTTAATTGTCATAAAAACATGGAGGACATGTGGGACATAGGACACTTTCAAAATGAGCACATCTCACATTTTTACTCTGTTGTTGTTTATCTTTTTTTTTTTTTTTTTTATCAAAATAAACCAGTGTCCTTACTTATAATTAAACGGTAAAATGTCATGCAACGTTGATGGATGTTTTCAGATCACGACTGCCTGTTTTTCTTGAACAACAGATGTTTCTGGTTGACGTTTGTGGCTGAAATGTGACTGTGTGTAAAAGTTCAAGGAGTATAAATACTTTTCTAAGGCTCTGTAGTTTGTTCCACAACACCTCTCTATTCTGCTTAAACTTTTTTTAAATGAATAATTACCAAGTGAAAAATAGCTTGTATAAGGTTGCATCTTCTTTATTTATGACCTGAGGAAAACATAATGAAAAGGACTGGAAGTCTCTGGACTAAACATCAAACCCCTGCTCTTAGGTTGCTGCCTATGGAAAGAAAAAAAAACTAAAAATAAGAAAAAACAAACAGACACATTGAGAAAAGGTTAAAGGTGACGTTATTCATCGTGGGTATTTTTGTTCACCCTCATTGGACAATGTGGACATCTTAGGATACAGAAAAGGGCTGTCACTCTAACAGCAGATATGTTTTCATACTTCACTGGGCATTTTAAACAGCAAACACGTTAACCCAGATTTGTTGTTGTGGGACCACAGAGTGTTTAGAGTCATTCGTCATAGCAAAAATAAGTCTTTAACATACATTTTAATGACTTTATATTAGGTCCATAACATCTATTTTTCAGAAGAAAAGTGAAGCTCAATGTGTTCTTGTCTGTATTTATCCAGCAGGGAAGAGATGCAACACTGGGTTTGATAGGCCGTTTTAGTTTACAAAGGGTGGAAAGCAGCAGGTCCACAAATCTCACAGCACGCCCCCAAAGGATCATGGTGAATGGACCAAAGCACTAAATCATTCATAAAGAATTCCTTACAAAGTACGTCCCTGGATTTCACTTGTTACTGATGCTAGAACATCGTGAGACTCTTGCTTTTCTTCAATATCTTCAGGGTTTGTCAGAGAAGAAAAATAACATTGCAACAGAGACTACGATACAGTGATCTGACAGATCGGGGGCGCTTTTCAAATAGGTCTAATTAATACAGAGTTAAATAGAATTTAGTCTGGTGTGAATTTAATTCAAATCAGTCCGATTCATTCTAGCACACAGTAATCATACAGTAACGTTCAGATATAGTCATAGGTAGAGAATTCAGATTCTACGAAATACAGTTCATCATATAATGCCAGTTGGTAAAGAGGCATCTGAGTAAGTCCAGCTCATAGCACTGATTCATTGACTTTTCCGAAATCCCTCCTCCAGACGGAGTTTTGGTGTCAAAATGATGAGGCTAGTGTTGCTGCAAAAAAAAAGAGAGAGAATGATATTTTAGTCATTAAGATAATAGTTTGGCCTTTTCATGACCACCCACTCAAGGCTGAACACTTTAAAGCATAGATCACATTTGAAAGAATTTCTACACAAGTCTGTAATTTTAGATGCGGTTTATAATTCTGCACTTTGAAAATGAAAGAGAAATAACTAAATGGATATTTTTGCATAAAGCTCAAAAAGCTATATCCTTACCTCGAGTAATGATTAGGTAGGTTATGAAACAAAAATTCAGAATTCACATCTTTTCTGACAAAATAACATGTTGCGCACATGACGGGTCAGAGAATAGGATTTTTTTTTTTGCCTCTGACCATAATGGGAAAAAAACTTTTTTGCATTATATGTATAACAACATTATATGTGGAACAACTACAGGTGCCACAATTTGCGATTAAAGATTTTTTTAATATCAAAAAGTGATAAACCAGATGATTTTTAGCTACTTTCCATTTGTGCCTGCTGCTGTGAACGTCTGCCAATATATTGTGTGTAGCTCCAAATTATCGTTAGTCGCTATTTGAAAATCACAATTCGAGGTAAACTCGCTGTAACAACCATGTGGTGAAATTAAAGTTCCCCATGCTGTCTTTGCAACGTTTCCAGTTCCATTTTAATTGTATTAAAATTCAGAAAAGGAGAATTTTGTAGAATAACATGAAAGAAAAGATAATGATTTGTAATGGTTTGTTAGGAGCTGTGCAACAGGCCTATTTTTTATAAACAGTGCAAACATGACCACTTAAGACCCGTCTGATTCAGCAAGTCTTTCTGTGGCTTAAAACTAAAATGAAGGCAGGAGGTGGAAAATCAGGCAGAAGTCACCTGGAACAAGTGCTTCATAATTCATTTCCCTCTGAGCCCTTTGGCATTTGGTGAGCTACACCTTCATCTTAGATTTATACTTGTGTTCCAGAGAGTCTCCACACCAAACTGTTAGCAGACTAGCTTTGACTTTGCAGAAGGAACCTTGTTCTTTATGAAAGATTCATGAAGGGAAAGAACAGAACGACGAGGGATGCTTTGGACTGAACTTACTTTAACTACACAGGGTCCCTTGATGTCACGTTTTTCATTATGTTCCCTCCTCAAGAAGTAGAACATGCATGTACGAGAAAGTAATCCTAAAAAGAAAGCAAAATCAGAGGTGATGACATCTCCTTTTCATGTTTTACAAATGTTATTACGGTCGTTAAAGTCGCTTAAAATACAGAACAGTTCATACTTCACCCGAGGTAGAAATCTCTGCCCAGTCCAATACACCTAATGATTCAAGTAGATCTCCATTATCTTGACTATCCTGTTCCCTGTGGGGCTATTACACTCGTTAGCCTTATCTTATCTTTAAATAAGGGAAACTTAGCCATACAGCCTCTGTCCATATTCAGCCTGAGAGAAGCCCACTTCAACTCTGGGTTGAGGAGACTTTGATCACTGGAGACCGGACCGGTGTCAGTCAGCCTAAAGCACCCAGCTCATCCGGCCTGCTGCGGCTAGAGTAAAGAGATGTCTTTCTGTGCTGCGGATTGGGACCGAGTCATAATGGGCAGCGCGGTGAACGGATTACATGGGAACACAGAGCTTAGGCTCGTCACTCAGTGGGCATAATGAAATGTATCCACCTACGAACCTAATTACCACTGACTCCAGCTGCTGGAGTAAGACTTCCAGTCAGGCAGCTCTATTTTTCTGAACTGCTTCTTAATTCTTACCTGGAAATACTCGAGTACAGGAACTGATATTGTTTGTGCTTCGTCAAGGCATGCAACCCAAACTTTCTAAACATGAAGACATCACATGCGAAAAAAGACTGAAAAACACTATTTTGAGCTAAAGCTCACGTGGTGAAGAAGCAAGCAGTCACATTGTCAGAGGAACGTGTTTTAAATAGTTTCTGGAAATCATACATAGTCTTCTAGAGTACATCGTCAAAGTTCAAATCAGTTCATGTTTGACTCTATAGTACACTTACATTATTTAGCATAATTCATGTGCACATGTGAGAGCACCCTTAATGTTGAATGAGATGTGAGGGCTTCAGGGTAACTCTTGTTAGTTGGGGTGCTTGCCTGTTCCTCTTCATCAGTGATCTTAGTAGTCAGGATCTTCATAGATTTAGACATACCTGAAAGAAATAATAAGTGAACAACAAACCAATCAAATCTGTAAAAATAATGTAAGATCCATGTCCTGTGAAACCAGTGTATCCCCTAATCTAATGAGTTGGATACATCATTACACCCTTATAACAGTGATATCTGCTCACTTAAGTGACCTTAATCCTTTTTTAATCCAAGTGGATTGATTGAGAATGAGTTTCCATTTAGTTGGCTGAATATCTTCACACAGAATCATTTTAGAAGGCAAAATAAATCACATACCTTCATGTTTTGTTCTGATAGAGCTCCAAAGGTAACACTTGTTGCAACACAACCCAATAGGTTCATGCATCTAATGAGGAAATCCGATTTGAAATGGAAATTTCTAATGGACCTGCACTGACCTCTGTGGTTGGCAGCCAAAGCAGAGCTTTTTAAATCAATATGAGCACAAAAGACATGCCGCCTGGGTTTGGTGATTCAACAGCAGTTTTCTATTACGTTAAAACAAATGTGCCCTGTGAAAACTGTTTTCTTTTTTTAATCACAGATCAAGACTGTTGAAGTTTCTCGCTGAAATCCTCTGACTCACGATCCAGACTCGTGATACTTTTTTTGTACCGGAGCAGAAACGACATGTTGCCTTACACGTGGCAACATTCATCTTGTCAAGTTGTTTGCACACTTCCTTCTTGATCTAAGCTGTGAGCCAAGAGCATTAGCAACACTTTGAACTTTCAAATGAATTCACTGATCACAGCTGTAAGCCTTGATGACGCGTCTCTCTTACAATTAAAACATGCGCTCTGACGCACACTCAAGCCTCGTGCAAGGAGGGGAAGAAAAAAAAACAAAAAAAAACGGCAGCAAAAATATCAAACGTCAAAGCAAGCAACTGACAGACGAAAATACAGTTGGGCAGCAGCATCTTGAGTCGAGCCACAAGGTAAGGGGAAGAGTGAGACTAACCCGATGGGACGTGGTAAATGTGAGCTAAAGCCCTAGCAGGACATTAAGCAGGAGGGCTTCAAAGCAGGACTGTGGGAAAGTGGAAGGTATAATCCAGAGTGACACCGCATGAACTGCAGCAGCTAAACCATTCAGCATGTAACCGACTTCAGATTATCGTATTCTTTCAGGCACACTGAGATGCAGAGCAACACACAATGAAGGTATTTTTTTTTTATAATACATAAAATTTAGGTTGGCAGCTGCACATTAGCTTACAGTTGAGTTAAGAAATTAGAAAATAGCACATACTGATAAGAGTTAAATGAATGATAGGCAATGCTGTTAATACAGACACTTCCTTGTGTTCATGTAATAGGAAAGGCAAAAGCTTATCTCAGGCAACAACAGAGGACTAGTTCTCCAAAAGAAAGACAAGAAAGAAAAACTCTGTTTTTAGCGCCCAGTGATACAAAAAGCATCTAAGTCATCATAATCTTGATCATGCCCAATAATGAACATCACAACAGCAGCTGATTGTAGAGATATTTCACGTTCATTTTTGCAGTCATAACCTGCTTTTTATTGACAACATGGTTTTAAGTAGATCACAATGTAGTAACATCTGGGAGCTTTCATAGATTCATGATGATAGAGGTGTACATCAAAGTTCATTTACTTTACCCAAGACATTAAAGCACAAGTTTGATAATGTTTGATTCCTTTCTTTTACAACAGGATTTTTTTAACAATCAACAAGCTTTGGCATAATTGTGGCTGAATGGTTGACAACTTTAAGTTTATCTGAATTGGTTGGATTCTGGCAATTACCCAATATGGACTCAAAGGGTAGAGGTTGGTTTGGAGAAGGGCTGACGTGACAGACTTACTCTTCTCCAGCTTTGTCCGTTCCAAAATCAGTGTCGATGTGTGTTTTTATCACTATTGTGTTAAAAAACAAAACTTTGCCCAGGTTCATAGACAGACCTTTGCTCATCCAAGCATCCATCTTGTCACCGAGGTCAAATAGCTCAATATTTGTCTCATCTGACTATGAAACTCTGGCGTTCACATAGCTTCCAGTTCTTCCTGTACATCCAAACCAATTTTCTTTCAAAGGGTAATTTTATGAGGGGTTTTTTCCACACCTTGGCAAAATGGGAACACATCTGTTGTACTCATTTGTAATTTAAACTGGTGATCTTGTAATTGCCAGCAGTTTAGAAACGGTTCAAAGGACTAGCTAAACTTTTGCAATAATAAATTCTCCTTCCCACATCCTCAGACTTCTTCACTGAGTGCCGTCAAACAAGATCCTTTTGTAATCGACAACGAATCGCCTTCGGGTAAATATGTTACAGAATACAAAATCAGTAGTCTTATTAAAATACATTTTGGAACTTTGAATGTATGTATATTTTTTAGCTTTTATATAATGTTGAATCATGAGAGCAACATGTGAGCAACCAGTTCTTGTATTCAAAATCTTCATAGCTGAACATTATGGATGTTTCCATGAATAAAGTGAGGTTAATATAAATAACTGAAAGCCCTAAAAAGTATGACATTTTGTATGTAAAATTCTTTCAGAACTCTAAGTCGTATGATCATCTATATACATGTAACTTTTTTCTTTTCCCAAACTGCTTATATGAGGTTAGAAATCAACTCTTAGTTAATTAGTTGATTTCTAACCTGATATAAGAAGTAACGCTAACGTCATGACGCAACATGGCATCAAAAGTTAACACGTTGGGTAACTTCAGTCACGACGAGTGATACTTTTACTCTCGATCATCTTTAACGGTTTATGAATCTGAAAATAGTAATAAGAAATAATTGGGTTCTGTCAAAATCAAAAAGAGGATCCAGCAGAAGATGCAGAGGCAGGATATATCTGCACAGGGATTTAATTTCAGCACAGATTAGTATGCCTAAAAGAGTGCTTAGGAGGCTGGATGGGATTCTAGTGGCAGAATAACAGGCAGGCCTGATTCCTAGGGAGGCAGCACAGAAAGCGAAGGTCAACTAAATCAAGATCAAACAAGGTTTCAAAACCGACTTGACAGATGCCAGTGGTGAGCGTTTACCACAGGAGCCAACAACAATTTGCTGGTAAGTAGTTTGGACGCCAGAGTAGATATGTGGTCGGCTTTATGGAGAGATGAGCTGCAGTTGTGGACGCTCACTACCAGCTGGAACAGAAGATGAACAGCTTGGACACAGCAGGAATACAGGACCAGCTTTCAACAGGTTTTTCTCAGGTCATAAAGAAGATAGATGTAACTGTGTAATAGCTGTACTACGCAGTGTCTTTACCCAGAGCAGCCAGGCAGAATGTGACCAATTACTTGAAATGTATGTGTGCTCCTCTCATGGCTTCACATTTTGTTGTCATGTTACAACATTCTTCAATGATTTTTATGTGACTCATGATAGACCAGCACAAAATAGTTTAACTGGGAAGTAGAAGGAGATGGGTGCATACAATAGGTTTAATGTTTTCAACTGACCATCTGAAAAATGTGCTGTGAATTTGTATTTGGTCTGTGTGTTTTGTAGAATATTACAGCTACAAATCTTGAGCTATGCGTTTACCAGTTTGGCTAATCTGACGACTTAAATTTTTGCTATTAAAATCTCTCGAGATCAGTCAGATTGAGTTTAGAGTTAGTTTATAAACTTACACGGATTCTCAATTGAAGTTATGCTAAATTTTGCCTTTGGACAAGAAATGAGAGAGAAATAATTAGCTATAAGCTGTTAATTCTTCTAGGTTCAACAATCACTCTTTCCATTAAAGCAAAGGTTTGGCAATTTGCTAGGCTGGAGCAAGGAAATACATGAGCAATCTCACTAAAAAATGTAACTGGCATTAAGTGTCTCCTTTGTAAGGATTTGATTGTTGTTTCTGATCAATCTAGATAACAGTTTCAGTATTCTAGTGTACTGACATTTAAGGGAACTGCCGATGATCTCTACGGTGGGTTATTTCCACCTAGAGGTCAGACCTTGAATTGCTGAGAGAAAATATATGCACAGACTTTATAGGTCTGTGCAAACAAGCTCTGCCATGTGAAATGGCAGAGCTTGTTTGGAAGTCAGGTTGTTCCCTCACCATGGTGTGACTTAGGGTGTTTTCACACCTGATAGTCTGGTAGACTCTCTTCATTTATGGACCAGAATTGCAACATCTATTATATTTTCAGCTAGTGTAGTTTGCTCTCGCACTGCACTGTGTCGAACAAACCAAACCCTTTGAAAAACTTATTTATCCCCTCCACTATGGTGGTGCTGTACCAAGAACCACTGAAGGAAATGACAGAAACCCGCAACTGAGCACAACTTTCTTCGTCACAGAATACAATCAAAAATGAAGCGGCATCAGATTTTAATTTATTGCAAAATTTTTGCTTGTCTTTGGCAAAAGACCACAAGCCAAATTCTCCGGCTAACGCTAGACTTGGGCATTTGTTTTGGTGGAATTTACCCAGAATGCCCTGTTCTAGTCCACTTCCAGCTTATGGATTGGTTTCTGGTTCACTTGCCATTCACATATGCATTTCAACCATGTCAGAGTTCACTTCAACTGCACCGAGACCTTGGGTTTTTAGGCAGACCAGTTTGCTTTTTTAGTCCGTATCAGAGTCTGATTGTGCATTCGCATCTCCCCAAACAAGCCAGGCTTTCTAGACAAGCAGACTGGAGTTCAATTAAAGCGGACTAAGCAGGGTTGGTGAGAATACATCTTAGATGGAGCAGCACTGCAACTGAATAAAACACGAGACTTTCAGAACATTATCCTGTGAACAAGAGGACTGGGATTTTGAAAAGTGCCAAGTCTGGTGGAACCCAAACACAGAATTTTCATGCTGAGGATTGATACAAGGTGTCAACCACTGTGGTGGAGGGCTCATTATTTGGACTTGTTATAAAACTGTGATGCCTACGTGGGAGCCTAAGGATTCTGTGCACAAGAGAATCTGCAAACCTCAAGGAATTGAACTGAAGTGTCCCATTTCCCCCCAGAATGACGAGAGAGACTGATAAGGTCACCCGAAAGACAATTACCTCAAAGTTATTGCAGCTCAGGGCAGTTGCATATTTGGTTTTCCTCTCACTGCCTCTCCCTCTCAGATTTTGTTAAATAAATAATGATGGTGCGATGTGCAAGGTGTTGTTCATCTGAGGTCACATCTCCCTAATTTGAGACAGGATCTGGTATTTGACAAAAAAAAACTAAACACTTTCATGTTAAAAATATAAGAATTGAACATTCTTAGACTCGCATTTTACCACAACTGTGTTTTATAGATTTTCAATGCAGCTGATTTGTCTTCTGAATCTGTGTTTATCCAAGAACACAGATTCTTGGATAGAATCATATATTTTTGATCTGCAAAGTAGTGTAACCACCATCAAGTATGTGTTCCTGGAAAACTCTGAATGCTATTTGTGGAGAAAGCGCTGCCCTTTCTGTACAATGACTGTTATAAAAATAAGCAAACTAAATAAATGTAAAGTGAAAAACAAATGATGCAAGGTTTTCAAATGTTTCACAAAAAAAATAAAAGATCAGAAAGTTATGTTAGGATATGCAAATGCATATGCCATATGCCTTGCAATTGTGCCATAATCTCTTTCTATTTTTGGGCAATAGGTTAAGCAGTGTTGCATGCATAATTCAGAGTGTACAATATTAAAATTCAAAATGGCTTCAAAGTTATTTTAAACTTCATCTCTGACCTGTCTGCTGTGTTGCTTGGTCTTCATCATACAGATACCACAATTTCATTCGTATTATTATTATTTTTTTAAATGCACCATTTTGTTTTCGTCTCACAGCCCTGCAGTAGTTCTGAAACACAGAACTCCAATAAAATAAATTGAAGTTTGCGGTTGCAATATGGCAAAATCAATAGTCATGAATACTTTTGCAAGGTACCAACTGGCCACAGGAGGTTCAGGGTCTTGGTGGGCACTTGGCAACAAAACAAGGGGTGATGAATGCTGAAGGATATTAAAAAATGGCCTCAAAATAGTTAATGACAGAAAAAAAAACAGCAGCAGAAGTCTCTGACATTTGATATGAACTATGGAGATCTTAAATAGCTTCATACATAATTCAACATGTGCCCAAGCTAAAATACTAATGAACAGGAACCTTGTTGACCCCTTTTGTTTTTTTACAGCTTTTGAACACATACTACATTATGTTAGTGCAATATCCACCATTATTTTAAGACTCCCGTGTGTTTCATACGGGCTGCTCAGTCCAGCCTCATTCACGCCAGTGCTAACATGACGTGAGGGAACACCCAAGAACCCAACCTGTTCACACACAATCTGCAATGGCACAATCCCATTACTCAGCCTGTTATTGGTCCCTTTCACACGGTGGAGCACAGCACTGGATCAGTCAGCCACAGCCAGGCTCTCTGCCTCTCTGGAGAATCGACTGGCTGCTTGATTTTCCGAGGTACAACTCTCACACTCTCAACCTTCCTTATCCTTCACTGTCCTCATTGCTTCGTGCTTTCTGTCCATCTCCCCTCCAGCCACCTTGTCTCTCGATCTCTCACCTATTTTTTTTTTTTTTACCTCCAGCTGTAGTAACCCTCCTCAGTAACAGATTCTTTGCCTTTCTCTCCCTCTTTGCCGCGCTCCTTCTTTTTTTCTGGTCAACGGGATCCTAATTAAGCAGTCTGTTCAGGACAGCCATGGAGAAGCTGCCAATTCAACTGCTTAGATTGCTGTATTCTCTACCCCGTTTCCAAAAACCCACTGCAATTACAGTCCCTGGATAAGTATGCACACCTGCAACACTGCCATGTCTAATCATCAGCCGGCTCCTTCAGCGTTGTGCATCGCACGGATCCATTACCACCACAGACTGCAGCCATTATCTGGCACAGGTTATTTTGAATGTCTAACTTCAGGATGAATGCAAATTTTAAAAATATATATACAATAAACACCACACAACACACGTCTGAGCATGACTACCCAGTGCCTGTGTGCTATCAGACTTTATGGGTTTTACAATGGCATACAGCACTTTGCTTGCCAGCTATTCAGCATAGGTCAGGCCAGCTGTTAGCTCTATTAAATTGCCAAACATAAGCCGCAAAGTGATGCTTTCCTTTCACCTGGTACGACTGTTCTTAATCGCAATTACTGTATGAGTGAAGCGAATGCACTTTAACATGAACCAGAACAAAACAAGAAACACGAAAGCCATGTGTCGATGAGAGCCACGCTTGTTTTCTTGTCTCTGTGCTCTGTTATTGATTACGAGTTCAGACCGACAAGAATTTAGTTTCTCAGGGGCTTTGACAGGACATATAGGAGTGAGTTGGCTCTGAAATTGAGCTTTCTTCCACTGAAAATTAAAAAAAACTGTTGGAAAAAAAAATAATCACAAGCATGATGTGCAGTTTCCATTTTGACTGATATGTGATATTTGAAATAGAAGTTTGTCAGATACATCTATTTTTTTTTCCTAAACACTGGTCAAAGGGTACAAAGAGCCTCAGTTGGATAAACATAAGTCCTGTTTTCTTATTTTAAATGTTCTTGCCCCAAAGTCCGAATCTGTACCTAATTGGGCACATTTCTGATAAATGTGTCCGAGTACAGAAATTAAGCCATTATTTATTTTTCTCCAGGCTTGTGGGGACATTTTATTATTGCCATTCCAAGGAAGGTAGAATTAATTTCATAAAAATGGATGTCAAATGGGGTTTGAAGAAACCAAAACTTTTACTGAAAAAGAAAGTACTGAATAAGAAAGCCAGTCATGAGTTTCCCCAGTCAATCAGAACTCCTCCAAAAAAAAAAGATAAATTGCTTGTTTAAAGCAAATTCAGGGAAAATTTGTTCATCCAACAGTGTTGAAAAGGTTAATCGACAAAGTTATATGAAGTAACATCTTTCACACAACTTTACTTAACCCATTTTTTTTTTTTGCAAAGTAAGCTGGTTCTTGATGAATCTTAATCCGTAAATATGTAGTGGCATCAGTAAATAAAGTCTTAGTGTTACTGGGATTTTTCAATAGAATTAGCAAATTCCAAACCCTTTAATTTTTCAGCTACACATTAAGGATATCAGCAAGTGCATGGTGGTTAGACGAGATCAAAACAATAAAGGAAATTTCAGAGTAAACATAATGGACCTAGGATGACAGCAAAAGAAGATACCAGCATCAAATGAAACTGGGGAGCTTAAATAGGGTAGAGGTGTGATTAGTGAAATGGAAACCAGATGAGTATAATAAGCAGAATGAATGACAGCCAAGTGGGGAGGAAGGAGCTAAGGAGAGACAATTATAGACACAAAAGGGTTTACTAACTAGGGATGGAGTCTAACACTAAAATAAGAGTCCAAGCTAAAATATACGGGCAAAAGAACAAGAAAATAAAAATAGTTATACACTCAATAAAAAGAAATATACTAATATGGAAAGATATAAATAACAACTCGCACAGCTCAAGACAGGCACAGTCTAGAGCAGGAGAAGTGCCACGACTCCAACTCTCTGTCTCACACACACACACCCCCACTCACCCCCACACACACACACCTGCACGCACACCAAAAACTCCTTAAATTGAGACAATAATGAAAAGTTTTGATTGGTCAAACCTGGACAGAAATATATTACAGTGATTACAGAGGCTTCCAAAAACAATTTTTATAACACACAGAATCTATATTTTTTTTTTTTAAAAGAACAATGGTATCTCAGTACAGATGAACTGATCAAGGTTTTCCTCCCAGACACCAATTAAAATTTTTCTTTGAGGTCCTAGCTGGAGTTTCATAATCTGACTGATTCAAAAACATTTTCTAAGAACCATAACACATAAAAAAAGAAAACAAACAGTGCTGCAGTTTCTTTGACAGAAGTAGCAGTTTTGAATCCAATACAAGATATTGGACTGCTCCAGTTCATACATCAAAGCATATGATCCCATCCTACCTCTGATTTTTCTAAAAATAAAAAGTGCATCATAACATATTCTGCTGCTGGATGCATTTACTGGCCAAATAGCAGTTGGATTTCTTGCTTTTGATCCATTTCACAAATATTAATAATTTAAAAAAAAGATTTTACCATGTTTGACATCCAGATCACTGATTATAGGCAAATTAATCAAGATTTTGCTCATTGACTTTGCACCTTTATTTATGCATTTCCTCAAAACCCATTTACTGATTACTAACAGATAATTTTTTTTACTCCTTAAATTTCTGATAAAATACATACTAAAAATGTTGAATGGATTTTATGCACGTGTTGGATGAAGGAGGCTTTCACCCCAAATCCCTTCTTCCTCAGGTAGTGAAAGAGTCATGGCATGACATCTATCTATGGTAAATATTGCTAAATAAACCTTTTTGTTTAATAGGAACATTTTGTGAGCATTTATGATTAAAGGATAAAATATAAATGGTTTTGATGCATTTATATTTTTTATGTAAAAGAGCACAGTCATGTCTGAGTGAAAAATAAAACATTTCTTGTCTTATAACTCAGTGAAAGATAAGGAAAGATGCATATTTTTTAATTCAAATGTAATGAACGGCTTACAGGATAAAGAGATCATGCAAGGTTAATTAAAGCAGAATTTCCTCATTATGTCTGCACTCATTTTTCCATTTGGCAACTTTGACTTCATTGTTAATTTGGTCTTCCTAATCTAAATTACGCGGTTTGAATATTTAAAAGAAAAACAGTCAAAGGATCAGTTCTGACCTGTGGCCCTCCATCTCCAATTGTTCCTTCTTGATTAGACAGCCTTTATAGGATGTGCATTGTTTGATTTCCAACAGTGGAAAAGAGAAACATAAAGACAGGAAAGGTTTTCTGGGCTGTGATGAACATAATAAACTCATGACAAGAGTGGATTTGTTCTGAAAATTATATTTATTGCGCTGCCCCCGGTGTGTTTAAAACATGTGGTTGTGACTTTCATTGATGGATACTTCACATTTGGAGTGATAAAACTGAACACACAGTCCCAGCGTAACACCTAAAATGAATAAAAGCCTTGTTTGCTGCATGTCAGGGAGATGAAAAGGACCTTCCCTGATGCAGAGAACACATTCCTTTTGCCTGGAGAAAATTACCGCACCTTACATCCCATTTGTAAGGAGAGCTATATGGTATAATTCCCATGATAGACAGCCTGCGCTGACTTCACTGCACTTGGAAGGTGCACATTAGCCATATATGTCAATTATTAAGCGTGGATGTCCTATTAAAGGTTGGTACAAATGAGGATCGTCTGAATGTTACACGTGCGTGTGAACTTTCAGGGCCCCAAACAACTGAGAACACCTTTAACGCTGCGTTGACCTTCACATGGCTTGCAGGAAAACTGCAAAAAGGGCCCAGGGAAGCAGTCATTAGGATGCGCACAAATTAGAACGTCTGAAGTGCCATTAGGCTGCATGTGGTTACTGGCCCTGGGAGGACGGGTGCTCAACCTGAGGAAAATTAAAACTAAAATGCTCCACAGAGCTCTCTCGCTTTAAATCGTCTTGGTTAAACATAACATTTAAACACTTGAAAGCTAATTGCTCTAGTCAGCTTTTTGTTTTAATTGTGGTGGTGTTCTGTTGGAATGTGAACGTTTTAATTCGTTTCGTCGTTGCTATTTCCCTATTTATGTTGTCTTGATTTGTACAAGCCCTTTTAGGTATTCCAAACCTCAGCCTGACCCTGCAGTCACATCTATCTCACTAAAATTCAAGAAGTTTGTGGCAAGTAATTCTGTAAAAAGTCATGGTGTGTGAATACTTTCACGACATGATGGTGAGTTTATAACGTCTATTTTGATTCGACGATTTGAGCTGCCAAACATCTAGACTTTTTGGAGTGTTTCGTAGTTATTTTAAATAGAGCATTGTTGCGCAACTCTTGAGGCATTATTTGAGTTTTCTTTCAGAGAGTGAAGAACATCTTTTGAAGTATTCTCAACTAGTAACTCTCCAGCCTCTGTTGAAGGTCGGGAAAAGTTTCCCTTTTTTTTTCCATGTTCACAGCTTGATTCCCTCATATATATTTTCTGTGCACTCTTGACCAATCGAAGTGGATAAATGGAGGAGAAAAGGACAAGTGGAAGACCTGAAGAAAAAAATAATCCACTGATGAGTTGTATTTGAAAGTCATGACCTAAATAAAAAGGTAAAAATAGGAATGAATTTGCTGGAGCCACACTTCTAGTTTGGAGGTCAGAGCCCGAAGTGCTTCATAGACTAGTGGTGACCACTGAGGCCTTGACTTTGTATAACGTCTACATTATCTGCTTGAATCAGATATTCCATCGTCTTATTGTTGCTGTAGCTTCAAAGCTCTGTATGTTTCATTTCCAGATTATAGTTGAGTTCTTTCTCAATCACCAACATGTCCAGCTGGACCAAAGTTTCTAAAGGTTCACTGGGATCTTGGACTTCACCAGACTGTTATCACCCTCACACCGAATAAGTTAATCATCTGACTATTGTGGCTAATACTTTTCTGATGTCCTCTGTTTGTCCTTGTTTGGATAATACCAGCATATTCTCCAAATACGTCTTAGAATTTTATTTGTGCAGCAGTTTTAGAAGAAGGGAAAAAAGGTTACATGCTGTCACTAAATGTTTGCGCAGGATGAAAGACTGCTGCAAAAAAAATACTTGATAAAATCCTCTGGGCCTCTTTAAATAAATAATTTTCAACTAAATATGGCAGCAATACATTATAATTTGCATAGAAGTCAAATTCTAATTCAAGAATATTTTATTGATCCAAAAAGGAAAAAAAATTGGATACATGCAATTGGATCAGAACCTGACGGTTTAATTAGATCCATTGTGAACTGGGACTAGATTAAGCCATATAAGAAAAATGTGAAATTATGACCTCATTATAAATTACACTGGTTAGCAGTGATTAAGTGATAAATAAAGAATTTAAATATTTTTAAAAATTCTTATATTTAAGTAATGGCTAGTTAATAGCAAACCAGTCCACAAAATGTATTTATTGTATGCTAATCAGTAAACAGGGTTAAGACTGGTGAGTGTGATATTTTGTTGAAGTCTGGTTGACTTGTGGGTAAAACTCAATGTAACAAGTGTGGAATAACTAAATTCAAATTGTGAATTAGTGTGGTCAAATTTGTCTCACAAGTGTATAAGAAAATGAGCCAGACTATTTTATTTTTAACCACAGAGGGACAAAGTATTAATAATTACTGCAGGTAGTGATGGTAAATTTAAGGGGTGTGTGAACACAAATGGGCCAGATTGGTGGGAGGAACCTGAATACCTCGACTCCGCTAGCTTAGCGTGGCTGTGACTGCACTAATCTGGGAACATATTGTGTTTGGTTTTTTATTTATTTATTTTTTATCTTGTGACTATTTCCTTAAGGGAAACAATAATTCACAGTAATTTTCACTTTGTATTGTGCTTTTTTTTTTGTTTTTGTTTTTATAAAGGAAAACATCCAAGTAAAGACTTCCACTTATGTGCGCTGATGAAATGTTTACCACTCTGAAAAGCTTTATTTGTCCTCACCTAAACTTTATGCATGTTAGTAGCCAAATATCTGCTGAGATCATTACGGCACAGCACAGGAACAAGACAACTGGAAAAAATGTTACTTTTCAAGCATTTTTTTTATACAGATGAAGGAAGAGGAGTTAGGGTTTTCCTGTAGAAGAGGGGAAAATTTGCACCAAATTTAATTATTTGGGACAATAATTAAATGGGTGAGACCCCAGTTCCCTTACTGTTGTCTCAATCCAAGGTGAAAAAGTAGAAACTATTGAGGCTATTGAGCTTTTAGTGTTGAGTGACAAAAAAACCTAAGGACATAATCACCAGCTTGTTTACACAGGATTTTCAAACTTTCAGAATAAATTGCAATCTTAATCATTTTCACATTAACTATAATTTATATAATATAATAAAACTGTTATTTCAAAAACAGCCTGAAGTTACAGTTAGCTACAGATTGTAAATTAAATGGAACAGAGGCACCTGTACAAAAAAAACACCAAGAGCACATTTCTAACACAGATTATCTCATTTTATCACACCTCATTATGCAAAATGTCTTAGATTTATTTTATAGAACAATTACAACAGCAAACATCAGACACAAAATCCAACAGATCAAGACATTTGTTCAAAGTCATGAGATTATCTGAATGTTTGAAACAGCGAACTGAATTATCATTTAACCAGATCTCAAACTGGGTAAAAAGCTCTTTCAGGATTCAATAAGACCTCTTAGCGAGAGGATTTCATGTGGAGAAACTGGGAAGTTAGGCCACTCTGACAGTGATAAAAGGGCCCCTAGAGAGACTATTTGAATCAGGAATCACGACGGTCACACCGAGGACAGTGGTTACAAAACGGAAAGGAGAGCAGAGAAAGCCCCAGAAACAAATGACATAGGACAAACCGAGATCGTGTCAGTGATGAGTAAGGAAGGAAAAGAGCCGATGCTTCATAAAGACTGTGACGTTACTTACAGAATGAGGTGGCATTATTGTATTGTTCAGATGTTTCATCTTTTACTCGCCGGCCGCAGAAAGCTTGAGGCGAGCGAGCATGAAGCCTGTTGAAATACTGTATGGCTCTGCAGACGCAGGAAGGGTACAGGTGTGAAAATTAGCTGTTCGATCCAAAAGGAGGCCTGCTCGCTGTTACCTTGGAAACCAGCTCTGGTCTGTGGAGTTACCTTGTTCCACAATGCCTCCCCTAAAAGTTGCTTATTTGAAAGGAGTAAAAAGATGATGTGGTGAAGTGGAAATGAATAAAGTTGTGAAATGCTCCAATCCATAAAATTCCCCCCCCAAATTTATTTTTTTTTCTTTTTTATTATGCCTGCTCGCTCATTCCACCTGCTTTCAGAAATTCCCCAGCGGTGTATATTCGGATTATAGCAAGCGCATAGTTTTTGTGCATGTCGTCTATTTCCTACTTCAACTTATTAGCAGTTTTACACAGAAAGCTTATTGTGCAGCAGATCCAAAGCGCCAGACTTGTTAGGAATTTCACAGTTGTCAAGATGTTTCTAGGCTTCTTTTTCCCATCCCGGGGAGCCGCTGAGGCAATGTGTTCATTTTCTTTTGTCATTCTTTTCCCATCACAAAATGGATCAGAAGTGGATAATACTATTGTCTGCTGCCTTTTCCTTCCTACTGAAACCCCCAGTGGAAGATTACAAGTTGTTTTCAAATCTCCAGGTGGAAAAATGCTTTCGCCTTTGTTTCGATGAGTCTGAACCCGACAACGTCACTTCTGGCATCGTTTATTCTATTTAGCATCTTTCAAGGTTCTTGAAATGCATACATCTAGACAACCAAGGTCTCTTGTCTGACAGGTTTTCTTTTCTTTCATTTTTTTCAAATTCAGTGATTGTAATGTTTACTCAATAATGGATTAAAACATTTTACCCGCTCTTTGCAAATCAATCAAGTTCAGTCAGATTGGATGGAGAGCGTCTCAGAACTTCAATTTTGACTCCCAATTCATTCTTAGATCCTAAGTTTTGCTAGGCCGTTCACACATGAAGAAGCATCGATCTAAGCCGTTCTAGCTCTGGTTGTATGTTTCGGAACGTTGCCTTTCCGAATGGTAAATCTTCATCCCAGTCCGATGACTTTTCTTCCAGAACTGCCCTGTGTTCAGCTCTATGTGTCTTCATTTCAATTATGCGTCAGCTTCCGTGTCCAAGGCAACGCCTTGTGTGAATTTTCCACTATGGCTTGTAGCAAAGTGCAAATGACAGTGACGTTTTCATGCCGCTCTTCCGTAAAAGCAACATTCATGGAGCACACAACCAAAAGTCGACAGATTCTGCCTGCTAAGCTGCAGAGCTCATGCAGATTTACAATGAGCTTCTTGGTTGATTCTCTGATTAAGCCTCTTCTCGCGTTGTCTATCTGTTATGTGAATGTCTTCGTAGGATTGCAGTTGCGCTGTCATATTCCTTTCCCTTATTAGATGATTAGGAGGGTTTTGTGCAATACTCAAAGTTGTGAAAGCTTTTCTATAACCTCCTTAAACATCTCCATAAAGTTATCCCTGCACCATACGGTGCATTCCTCAGTGTCCGTGATGCTTGTGCTGCTTACATATGTTTTCTCAACTGCTGCATTTAAGCTGGAATTAAATTACATGCAGCTGGGCTGTATTACGTAATTAAGAGACTTTGAATCCTATTGGTTGAACTGGATTGAATGGCACTAGATTAAAATGGGAAAGTATGAATCTGCAATATGATTTTTGTATTTTTATGAACATCATTTATTTTCTTTGCACCTTATAGCAAGGCTCAACTCCTTTGCGGTCGAAATAAAATCTCAGTAATGAATGTCAAACTTGGTGTGTTATGGTTTTCTGTTGCTTCGGTATGAAAAGTCCAATAAATGATCAGACCTATGAAAACTCCAGTTGTAAAGTTGGTAATAATGTTTGCATTTCTGTGCACCATCTCGAATGCAAAACTCCATCCAAATACTTTCTCCTCAAACAGATTTCGTTTTTGTTTTTTTACGCCCCGTAACATCAAGGTTCAAGGTAGAACAAACCTTCCCCATGTGCTGTGAGTTCAGTTTGATTTTTTTATGTTTGTTTTCTATTTTGCATCCCAAATCCTTACCTTTCGTCATTTATGTACGTATCAAAGTTTAACATCCTAACTCCAATAACCCTTTTAGCAAAACTTTTGATCTCAGAGGCGGAAAGTGCCTTTAATCCTGCTGCAACTGTGCTCAGTGTGTCGTATCCCCGAGGTTCCTGGTGAGATCAGAGTGCCCAAAAAGCCAGTGTCATCAGCACAGCCAGAGCTCTCTGATTCGTGGATTTATAGTGCTCCAATGCTGCCAGGCCTCAGCTGTGCCCGCACTCCCGTCCCGTGACGTCCATCTGTGTCTGGGACACAGAGAGGCCGCCACAGTCATGCACCTTTCTTTTTTTTTTTTTTCACCCCCCCATCGCTCACCAAGTCACACGCTCTCCCTCCATCAATCGAGCGGAGCCTGGCACAAAGAGTGCTCTGCTCCCCGAGTTGTTTGTCAGGAAAGTGTTTACAGGCGTACACAAAAGCGAGACTCTGAAGTTTCATTACCGAAAAGTCGTATTTACGCGTCGTGCGGCTCGGATCAGCCGGCTCCATAAGGGAAGCAGTTACTGAGAACAACCAGAATGTCCTCAAGGACCCTTAAAAAAAAATCCTTTTTCTGTAGGAGTCACTAAAATTTCAAGGCGTCCTCAATGAACCATTGTGCAGAGAAGCACTGAGCTCTGCAGCACTTTGGTCACGGCTATAACAGGTTATCGCTAGAGATTTTGGGCTTTGGCTGACTCAGCAGAAAGGGAAAAAAGGCAAGTACAACAGGATTACACTACAGCACACCTTGCAGCTGGATGAACTCAGTCTCACATACTGATGATCACTAACTCTAGAAAAGTCTGGATTTTCTCATTAGAATTAAAGATTTCTCTCTTACCTTCCAAGAAGGAGCTGTGCTACAAAAGCAGCTGTGCTCTTTAATGAAATCCGTGCCAACTTGAGTGATCTTTGTACCTTGAATGCACCGAAAGCAGGAATATAAAAAGTTAGGTAAAGTTAAACAATAAAATACTACTCATGCTTGCCTTTCCGACCTACACTAGTTCAAATGTTTAACAGGCTTGATGAGCACCATCTTGTTTTAGATGTTTATTTTTCTTTTCTTTTGAAATCAAAATTCAAATCCCCTCCTCGGAAACCGGAGCATGATTCAAGAACATACTTGTCTTTATTATTTAAATGACCTTCTCCAACATTAGTATGTGAAGACATGACTCACATTTTAAGCACTCACCTCTGCTCATTAAGCTCACTCATTCTATAATTACTCACCGGCGGCACTTGTTCTGATCGTGACAAATGCTAAGGACAGATACCGCTGTGTAATCATTTTCAAGTTATCTCTACATGGCTGCATATCTCTGCTCTCTGATAACTGAGCTTGCATTATGTGACTTGGTTTAATTGCTGCATAATTCTTCAAGTGTCTGTAGGGGTTTTACATCCAATGATCCAAGTCTTGCCGAAAATATTTGCCTTCAATGGGATCAATGAAGAACTCTGCAATCTTGGCAGATAGCGCACACCTTCAGAGCGAGCGCAAAGACAGCCAAAAGCGATTTATGGACTTGACACCGCTTCTTTGCTTTATTAAAAATTAGAAGTAGTAGTTTAAAAATAAAGTGACGGTACTCAATGTGACTTGACATTAGGAACAGTCTGACTGTAGATTTGTTGTTTCCAGTTGACCCTGGAGCTAAAAAGCATCCCAGTTTCAATGTTCTCAACTAAATTTCTCTGTATGTATAAATGCAGAAAGTGCAGAGGCTTCCTTTTCAATATGCACCAAATGAATAAAAAAGCTAAGCTCATAAATATGTTTTTTATGTTTGAATTTTGTTTTTTTGTCAGCTACGACTGACAAAAAAAAAAAACAATAGGATTAGAAAATAGTATATCATATAAATGCTAGCTGCACTATCGATTACTAGAAAGGCTGAAGTAACAGAAGCAAATGAGAAGCACATTGACTCTGAGTTACTGATTGAGACAATCACAGAACTGGAGAAAGGAAATCATAACCTAGCAGTCGGCTCGCGAGTCAGAGCAAAACAAAAGCTACTTAGAAGACAATCAATACAAACTAGACATCTGCAGATCAGCAGCCATCTTTTGAATTAATCACAATTATATATGGAAGAAAAACATCAGTAAGAAGGGGCTTGATTGGATTTCATAAGCTGTTATTATGTATGAGGGTTATCTTTGTCTCTTGATGGGAAAAAATTGCAAAAAAAAAAAAAAACGAGCCGTGTCTCTTCCCTTTTTTCTTACTTCTTACTCAGATATATCTGCACATATGGTTGTGACTGTAACCAGTTTTGCACTTCTTCAAATTCGACTGCTGGTGTAGAAAAAATATATATAAAAAAAAAAAAGTTTGTGCACACACCTTGTGTTTATATATCGTCTTTGAGTTGATCAGCTACCCAATGAGAGCGCGTTGCTTTTTCTATGGCTGCAAGATCCTAGCTAATTAGAAATTAATGAGCTAGGATGTTCCATGGAGAATTTAAAGACTTGTAGCTCGAATGAGGTTAGGAGTTTGTTTTGCGTTTACTGAGCATACCCATAAATTTGCTTTATTTATGCAACATTTGCAGTAAACTGTATACTTTGTCTAGAAACAAACAGACGACTGCAGGCGCAGCGAGCCCACAGCTGTTCCTATTCTTATATACGACCCACTTGATGTTACTTTAAAGTAAGCAGCACAAGCTCTGAAGATACGCATGTACACACACAAATGTAACACACTGATGCAAACATCTTCATCCTGCTGGGAGTTTCGCTGCAGTCATGTCTGCATAAATCCAGTGTGTAATAATTGTGGTAGTACTATCATGATTTGACATAAGGGACATACAGATGTTCTGACATAATCTCATCTTTATTGTTTTTTTAACATCTTTTAGTGATTTGATCAGAACTTTGCACACATGCAACATGGAAATGAAGGACGCAATAATTTGGGTCTTTTATTGATTTATCTGATGATTTATTTCTCAAAGTTGACTAATTATACAAAAGACAACTTCACTTATGAGACTTAAATAATAGCAAACACATATTGGATTTTTAAGGTATTGTAACAAGTAAGAGAGCAAGTGATTTTATCAATATAAGCAGTCCAGGTGAGTTCTGTCAGGTGTTAGAAATGCATGATCCTTACAATGTAAACATTTTACATAACTGGTTAAATTTGCACAAACTCTTTATCCATCATCAAGTCCATAATAATTTGGTCTGAATTTTTGGCTTCCTTTTATGTAGACTAAGAAGAATTTGCTTTAATTTTAACATTTTGTGTCGGTCAGATGTAGAAATGGGAAAAAGAAGTTTGGTCGGATTTATTCACCCCAAAACCAGTTTTCCTGTCTGCTTGGGCTAGCTAATGGCTAATTTCTAATAAATGAAAAATTACTTAAGTTTTACAATGAATTTAAATTGAATAGTCAATCCACCCTGTAAAGAAGAACAGTTTAAACAATTGATCAAAATTCAAAAATCGACATATTTATGTAAATGATGGATGTATGTACACGTCTTACCTGAACTGCAATAGGATACCTAAAACAGTTCACCAGTCTTGTTGCTTCATGCGTAGCCTTCCTTCTCTCACTACCAAGATCTCTGAGTTTTTAATTCTAACAAATCCCAGAGAGAACAAAGTGAGGAGTTTTAATTTGATCGTATATTACACTGCATATCTCTGCTGTCATAATCTCAAGGGTTCATTGTTATTTTTGTTCTTAAGTTAGTTTTTTTTTTGCTTGTGAACTTCTAGTTTCGAATTCTGCTTCAAGTTTAGAAAAGTTATCACAGTATTCAGTTTTATTGCTTTGTTATTCCCAGTTTCTTATTTCAGCTGGTCTCTCTCTGACCTCCTCTCGCAACAGGTCACCCATCCCAGTGCCTGTATTTTATTAAATACAATATTAGCACTCCCGGTTTTTCATGCTCCAAGGTTTTTATGTTTCTATTTTTAAAAAAAGATTCTGTGTTTCTTTGTTATCTGTGTTGGTGCCTTCTCAGTTTCTTTCTCCCGCCGCTTCTGCTGCAGCATCAGTGTTTTGATTCGTGAAATGAAAGAGTTCCGTTCAACCGTTTGCTTGCCGAGTCGTTTTTGGGTCATTTTTCACTATGGACGACGACGTTTTGATATTGCACACACCCTTTCACCGAGTCTGATAAAATACCAAACTGATAAAATGGTGTAGACAGCGCCCGGCACAAAATAAAGATTAATTAACAGCACAGCCATCTGAGCTCATTACACCTAATGTGACAATGTGCTCTGATGTGTTTGAAGAATATGCCTGGTTAATTCCCTCTCATGCTCCCGTTGCTTGTTGTAAATCGTCAGTATGTAGGGGTGCTCGTGGGTGGGGGGATGGTCATTATGCTTAAAATAATGAACGGATCTGTGTTAATGTTCCTTGGATGAAGCATTGTGGGTGAGTTTCTCCCTCCGCTGGGATCCTGTTTAGCGCCATCAGTGATGTTTGCAATTTGTTTTATCAGCTTTACACAGCTTTACATTCGCTTGACTGAGATGTTGCCTGTGGCATGGGTTTGACGTTCCCTTGTGCAAATCCAGCACATCGTTTGTGAAGGGTTGTGCAGACAATACATTAAGTTTTTTTTTTCTTCCACTTTCCGAAAGGTGCAGGGAATTGCAAAATCTCCATTTTTGTTAACTTTTTTTGACATCTTATGTTACAGCACGAGGGTTTTTACGTGGCAAACACACCTAAATAAATGTGAATTGAAAGAGAAAAGAGACATGCATGAGGTGCTTATTGATGGCCTTTAGTTGCATTGAATCTTCATTAAGGGTATCAAAGTAAATGGGGATGAATGTAGATGCATTACACACCTTTCAGATTTCTCCTTCTAGTTTCACAAATACGTTTTTTTTAAATATGTTTGTGCAAATATCATTGCAAAAACAAAATCTCACCAAGTATTTTTGGTCTTGTTCCTAACACAAATATCTTAATACGCTTGAAAGACATAAGTAATTTACAGGTAACTTTTCTGAAAAATATAGAAGCTTGTTTTAAGTGACTAATCCCTTAAAATTGGTAAAGAAGTATTTATTTCACTTATAGCAAAGCAAAAACGTATTGTTAGAAGTGAAATAATCTGCCAATTGAACTGGTGTTTTTTCATCAACTTTAAAGATTTATTTACTTAAAACAAGCTTCTACATTTTAGCAGAAAAGTTACATGTGAGTTAATTTTGTCTTATTCCAAGTGTATTAAGTTATTTGTACTAGAAAGTAGACCAACAATACTTGCTCAGATTTTGTGTTTTTGCAGTGTATTTTGGCCTGTTAAGTTCCAGTTTAGTCTGTTAAATGAAATCCCAATAAAAGATGCTGGATTTTGTGTCTGTGATGTGATAAAATACAAAAAGGTTCAACAGGTACGAAAATATTTGTAAGGCCATTATGTTGAAGCGATGTTGATGGCTTAAGTTTAAATAGGTTTCGTTCATCTACTGGCTGCTGTCTCTGGACTTCACTGCGTCTATTTAGCTGACCACACCATTGTTTATCACTGCTGGACTCATAAATATGAGTTATTACCTCTGTGCTCTATTTTTAAGGGTCTTGTAAAAGCTCAAACTAATATATTTGTTGAGAAAGGTGGCTGTGGGTGGGAACCTTTTATTAAGCAAAACCCATCACGTGGGATCACAGGGCATGATGATATATTGGGACTGGTCTGACAATAAAAAATATATATGGGATACATTGTACCTTAACATTTGCTCATGTCAATAAAAAGCATCAAAATGTAATATTTTTCATGACGTCTTTATTTCTTTCCTTGATTAACCCCTGGGACAAAGGTTAATAGCAACCCTAAAGTATTATTGGCACAGCATTATGTTATTGACAGCTTTTATACGGAAGAATTGATGGTTTTAGATCTTGACTTTTCGCTCCACAGTTTTGCCTTCCGGCAAAAATAAATGCAAAGTGGACGTATGAATCAGATATCCGAGCAGCCATGGGAGACAAAAAATAATGAAGCGACTGCCACATCAATTAGCAAGAAGCGCGAGGTGGCCTCAGATAATGCTAAGCCTGCATTCTGAAGAGCCTGCAGAGGCTCCGTGTTTGCCAGCGTTGCCTCGGCGTTGGCGTGTCTGTGCGTGATTGAGGATGAATCAGTAAAATGAATCCTGAGGAGTTACGTCTGACTGAATTCTGTCTGAGTCTCAGAGCCGAGCTGAGAGTCAGATGAGTTTTCTTTGGGGGAGACGGGCCGGCAACTTGATGGATTTCCCCACTTGTGAGCGACGCCAAAAAAAAAAAAAAAACGAAGAAGAAGAAGATGGACTTCTTCAGCGAGCGACCAGCAACTGTCATTGTGGCGTTAAACGAAAGAAGTGTGTGATTAAATTCATGGTGTGTTTGTGAGCTCATGGCGACGAGGACGGGAAGCACAAACAGATTAAACAGAACCCTGCGCCGACCCTGAATGTGACCCGTGACACATTCAGGCACTAAAAACTACAATTTGTTAAAGCGACGTTGTTCTGTGTTGAAAATTAGCTGAATACTATAATAAGCAACAGAAAATATTAAAGCAAAACAGTGTGAAACTTTTTTTTATGTATTAAAAAATTATTCAAAAGTTACTAGACAATTTATCAAAGTATGTATAAAATAAGTCAGTAAGATTACAATAACATTCTAGGATCTATGGAAGAAAAATTATATGCTTTTATAAGCAAGCACTGAAGCCTGAAACCTTAAAACTATTCACCCTTAAATTTAAAAGAGAATAATATTAAAATATCAGATGAGTTCTTCTTAGAAGATGTGTTAGATCTTTACAACCCTTAAATGTACTTCCCTTTCAAAATAAATGCGAGCCATGATTTTTTCAGTCATTTTAGTCAAATCCAAAGATCAGTTTTATCAATGTGTAGATGAATAGAATAACTGAGTGGATGATCCTTTTTAATATATAAGCTTATTTGATGTCCTAGTATAAATTCAGCTCCTGCAGAACAACCAGCCTCTCAGCAGCATCGCTAGCTTCAGTCCAAACAGAAAGATGGCGGCTGAACCCTCCTGATTGTGGAAACTTCAGTCGCTCGTTTTTTAGAAATCAGCGCCTCTTCTCTTTTTCACTTGGGTAATGCACAGGCATGAGACTAGTGCCCTCTATTGAGCGTTTGAGGTGAAAACAAGAAGCAAGTAAAAACATCCATCCATCATCTTCAGTTTTAGTCCCGGGTCAAGTATTCCCAGGTCAGCTGACTTACTTAAACAGAGCTAAACAAGAAGTCCAAACACGGCAGAATCAAGAGGAAGATTTTTAACTGGAAACTGTAAAGTTTGGTCGGCTTGCTGTGGTTCCTCTTCAAGATGGACCTTTTTCAAAATTTGATGCTAAAACATCTTTCAGACTCCAGCGAACAATATCTCAGGGCTAAATTATCCTTTGGAAGAAAAAAGATAAGAAGCTAATTTCTTTTTCCAATCTCAGTCCTCTCATGTTTTTTTATTTTTGTTTTGTTTTGTTTTTAGAAAACCTTTCCAGGCTCTATAAGCCTGATCTTTGATGCAGCGATCAAAACCGTTTCATCTCGCAGTGCTTCTCCAACTCCGCTCTTACCTACAGAAGTTATTTCTTCTGCTGATCTGAACTTTCGATGCGGTCTCCATTTTACTAAACCTTTGTTGTCCCCTCTGTGTGATCTCGTGTCTCTCTGCAGATGATGAAGAGAATGTGACCACAGCAGTTTTGGCTCTGAGGTTGACTCAGATTAATCAACAAGTTTAAAATCCATCCTGCAGTTTTCACAGAGAGAGAGAGAGAGAGAGAGAGAGAGAGAGAGAGAGAGAGAGGACACAGTTTAGTTAATGGAAGACCCGGCGGAGGAAAAAAAAAAACAAGGTGTTGAGAGTGACCTGTTGTTCACTGGGAGCAGACTGACAGGAAACAAACTACTAAGCGACACCGTGGGCCGGCGGTGGGTGTGAGGCTGAGCCTGACCCCTTTATCAGGAAACAGCACTGAGCTGCCGAGTCCAGACTGCCGCAGCACAAATCACGCAGCCGCCTGGCAGTAAAAGAATGGAATTCGGCACCAGCTTGAATTCACGCAGCCAGCCAAATGACAGCCTGGTGGAGAGAAAATAACAGCTTTCAGATCAGTATCGCTCATATCAGTCAATAAACATAACGGGTTTTCACCTGTGCCATCAAATTTTCTATTGCACAGGAGTAGAAGAAATATCAAAAAAAAAAGAGAGAGAGAGAGAGAGCTTTAAGCTGGCTGGCTCAAGATGAGTTTTTCCTTTTTTTTCCCCGCCAACTGTTGGCAGGCGGCTAACCTGAAGAAAAACAAATCATAACCTACCCCGGCGCCAAATGACAGCTGAATCTTTCATCGTAGTGTCGTGGCAAGGTGGCAAATGGCCAAAAAAAAATCAACAGGTGTGTTTCGAAAAGCTCAACATGATGAAAAGTAACTTAAACAAAAAAAGGTACACACTGCATGTGTGGGGTCAGCTTTGTAATGATATAATGTATACTATTTTGTGAATAATAATTAATCACTTTCATATGCAGCTAATATGCAAGACCAAAACCAGCAGACAACAACTAGCTAACACATGGAGGGTAAATCATGACCGAAGGAAAGACCACAGGTTGGGATTCAACTACACATTTCAGATTGACCTTTAATTGAGACCAGCAGTGTGCCATAATCATCCTGTCTAATCAGCATCTTGATACACCACACCTGTAAAGAGGGATAGATGGAAAGAAGTCCTCTCTCACTCAGATTTAGACAGATTTGTGAACAATATTTGAGAGAAATGGGTCTACTACTTATGTAGAAAAAGGTTTGGATGTTTGAGTTCAGCTCATAACATAAAAGGGTACAAAAACAATATATTTATATATATTTTAGTTCACTGTACATAGGCTGATGACTTATAGCTTCTATTTCGAACCTCCGTGTTTCCTCTAAGGCTGTGTTATTACTCACAGTTATTTTTTTGGTTACATTACAGGTTAAAGTTTGAATCCAGTTGCACAAAAAAATGATTAAAATGTTCTCGTTATTAATGGCTGTCATCTACATAATTAAATACAGTGAGTATATTTGACAAGCCTTACAAATGCACGTACAAGTCAAATATTATTGTAATTAAGTCAGGCAAACCTAACAGGCATGTTTTGAGACTGTGGGAGGAAGTCAGAGCACGCAGGACGTTCTCTGTGCCACTGCGCAGCCCTACAAACCCTCATACGACTATACAATCCACAGTGAGGACCTGAAAACTCTTCTATAAGTTGTTGGGTTCTATCTTTAAAAAAAAAAGTTGGTCACCACCACATTCTTACCTTCTTTGATCCAATCACACACTTCTATCCTCAGAGTATGGCTGTAACTTTTTATTTGTCTGCACGCCGCCACTGGCTGGTTGTTTTCCTGTTTGGCAGATGGGTCTCTCACACAGCTGGGCGTTGGGGGGACAGTTCATGTGTCATACCATCACACCTTTGACAGCTGGAAATTCTCCCACCGACTTCTGTCTTCTTTTCTTTAAATAGCAGCTCTCTGCCGTAGAACTGCTCTGTGCTGGAGGTGCAGCGAGGTGAATTTCTTTATTTTTTTATTTGGACAGGGCCAGACTTGTGGCTGACTGCGGCTCGGCTCTGTCTGCTGGAGCGGACAACCCGCTCCAGCTGGATTTTTACTCATACTGCATTCTGGTAAGGTCTTTTTAAGGTGTGTAATGGCTCTCTAACGGCTCTGTATTCTTTGCTTTCATAGCTTCATCCTAATATGACTGCTGAATGTGTTAATCCTAATGCTTAGACATGAGATTATTGTTTCTTTTTCACAGCTTCAATTCCTCGCTCTGTGGAACCCAGGCTGTACAGAAATGAGACATTACTGATTAACATTGATGAGCAGTCAGCGGACTGCTCATCAATGTGGACACTACAGAAAAATACCTAAATATGTATAACTAATGGCATGAGTTTTAGGGGACTTGAACACTAACACGTTTTTTGTTTTTTTTTTAGGGTAAAACATTAAAAAAAGCAACACATAATGCCCCAATCTAAAGAAATTTAAAAAATATATCTTTATGTCAGTAATTGGGGCGTTAATGGAAAATACAACATTTTACTCTACAAAATGTTTTAGAGTCATCTAATCAAAGTCTGAACTTAAATCTCATTCAGATGCCACCATTTACATATGAGTGGCCAGAACAGGTTATCGATATTTGAACACCTCTGATATTAAAAACACGTCTGGACGTCTATTTAAATTTGTTAAATGATTTTTAAGAAAGCCCTGCAACAGACTGGCGGCCTGTCCAGGGTGAACCTCACCTCTTGCCCGAAACGTTCGCTGGGGAAAGGCACCAGCAGCCCAAGAGAGGGAGGGAGGGCTGGCTGGCTTTTTAAAAAAGCAAACAAGTGGAAATCTGTAAAGGGTGTATACTTTTCCAAAGTTCTGTATGCAAATATGAACAAACCACACAGGCATGGTGTGTAAAAAAGACCACAACTTGTGACAATATCTTTAATTATATTTACAAAACTGATCAATTATAATCCTCAGATTTCTCATTTTATTTCTATAGTCTTGTCTTGTTCTGCTGCAGAGTTGCAGAATCTGAATCCAGAAGGCGGTGAAGAACAAGGAACCTCAGAACATGAACAAGGTGCAAAACAAGAACGGGACATTATTTAAAAGAATTACCTATAACAATACTAAACAAAAACAACACTTTTGCATTTTCCTGATTTTAAATATTCCTACCTTGTGTGACGTCCTTGTTTCCAAATCCAACATCTTCCACGGTAGAAGAGTTTGAAGATTCAATACACTGAAATGAGGCAACATTCTGTAATCCTGTTAGCACTCCTGATGCTGCTCATCTGCAGAGATTCAAGCTTCACTCATCACTTATTATTCTTTAAAAAATTAAACAAAACTTCCACAGCTATAAATATTGAAAACACAGCAAAAATCCATCTTGTATTTTCTTCTTGTCAACACTAAAATATCTTTCTCCCATCTCCACAGGCTTCTACAACAAGCTCTACCTGCTTATTTAATATTTAAGTATTATGTACCTCCTGAACAAAAAAAAAAAAACTTCTCTTGATATTTGAATTTATAAGAACACTATAACTGTTTATTATTTAAGTGCGCAGCTAGCTTCAGGAGAAAAATCCTTCAAAAATGCTGCCTCCTGTAACTCAGAACCATGGCATTGGCCCTATGTGTGAATCTGTAGATGATCTATGTCAATATCAGCTATTATATATATCTTGAACTCTATCCTTAATTAAGAAATTCTTAATGTCCTGAAATGAAGCTTTTGAAAGGTAGATTTAAAAGAAGACCTTTTTGTAGTGGTTATGTTTAAACTTGGATGATGGCGTTTCAAAAATTACATTAAAAAAAAAGAGCCATCTATATAACTTATTGCAGTTAAACTCTGCAAACATAGACATTTTTTTTCTAAAATCACTATGATTGACTGAGAAGCTTTAATGCTCCCAGAACTTTAGTGACAGTGGGGGGTCTGCAGGATCCGGTTTATCTTTGGTCTCCTTTGCTTTTTCATTATTGTGTTACTTCCTGTGAAACCTTTTAGAACTTCAAATGGTGAACAGGTTCTCTGCTTTTCTGAGGGCTTAGATCAAACTTGTTCTGCACATGTGCTAAACCTACAGGCCTGTACAAAATCTTTTTTTTATTATTATTTTCCAGTACAAACATATAATTATTCTGATGGTAGAATTAGGTTTTCACCATCACCAGTACAATTTTTCTGGCTGGAAATAAAAATAACGGTAATATTTTCTTTTGGCGCAGCCAGAGTTCAGTCTTGAATATGACAGAGAAACTCTGGAAGAAATTAGAGTGATAGCAAGGAGTCTAATCTTAAAGACTCTGAGCTATAATACCTTAAAATATTTCTCTATTGGTCTTTGCAAAGGGTAAAAATAATTTTTATTTAAATGTAAATTAAAACAGGTGTAAAAAAAAAACCAACATATTTTGAGAGATGAGTGTCTCATTCTTTATCAGAAATAAATCTGTGATTGAATAAAAATAATTATAAATCTAAATCCACCAGGAGCATGAAAAATTCTGGGCTTAACTGTACTACAAGGATCATATTAAACACGTTAGATGAATGTGTATCTCCTGCAACAATATTAAAGTTCTAATAAGTTTTTTTTCCAAGATTATATTGTGTATTATGATCACGTTATTGGTTTTGGTTACAGGTTTTTTTCTCACTTCAATAGTAACCATGGGGATTTGTACAGTAATTTGAATCAACTCACATTATAAAAGTGATGGAAAGTAAAGGCAAGTATAGATAAGTTAAGGTCTACACATTTTCCTGGTGTAAATGCCCAGTAAATATAAATTCAGAAGATTTGCTCCATTTTTTTCCCCCCATAAACCAAGTCAAATCAGCCATGCACACCATAATCAGTCCAATAAAAACGCGGTAAAACCTCCAGACGACCTGAATGTGTGAGGCTGGAGGTAAGCTATGTTGAGACAAGCTTACAAACAGCAATTTCTGACAATTTGAAAGGTCCTGGAGTCAAAAGACGCGTTTGGAAAAAGCAATTTCAGCGTGGAAACACTGCGCGCGAATTTATCCCTGTAGAGCCCACGGTAAACTGTGTGGAGAAATGCTGACACTTCAAAAAAAATTACAAGCACTTGTCCTTGGCCAATGCCTCTCCAGCGGGGGGATTCGAGAGCGTCAACCAGATTTTCTGTAAATCACTTACCTGTAGGCCATCATGCCCTTAAAAAAAAATGGTTACGGCTCCTATAAGCTTACGCTCTATCACACCCCCACAGTAACAGGTCGTCAGCTGCATTTGAGTGCTAGAGCATCACCCCACCACCCCCCTCAGGTGGCATGGAAGAAATCAAATTAAAATATTGTAGGAGGGAGTGAGAGCGCTGTGCTGCATGTTCAACAGCGTCTGCTTTGTTTACCGAAAAGCCACCATCTCTGGCGCCGAATGGCTCTTCTCTACATGAGCAGCGGTTGGCAGATAGGTACGAGGCGTCCTGGGGCTTTGATTTACACAGCGTCTTTGTCATGCGGTTCAGGTCACAGGTGGCAGCCAAAAAAAAAAAAAAAAGAAATCACTGCGGCAAAATAATGTGATTGAATGTCAGTGAAGTCGATGCGACTCTCAAATGACAAAGTTCAGCGCCTCGGCACCTGGATCTGTTATGGTCAAAACCCGAGTCCAGAGGGAGAGAGTGGGGGAGAAATGTAAAAGTGTAATAATTTGTCTTCTCGAGCTGCTAAGATAATGTAGTGGACTCATCCAAAAGGTCAGTGGGAACACTTAATTTCATCAACATCAGCGCCCGGCAGTGAAATTATCTGAACTGACAGAGCAAAACATAAAACTCACCGAGGGACGGAAAGTCTTGAGTTCCTCTAATGTGCAAGTGAGGATGCTTCATACAGAGATGAAAAGAGACAGGCAGATGAGAAGCTGAAGGGTGAAAGTAGAAATGATCATAAAATCCAGGGCATTACCCGTCCAGCGCTTCGAGACGTGATTAGAGCTTCCCATTGGATGTGCCCCTGTATACAAACATTTCAGTGGCATTCAGAGGGCACTGCAATGCTAAAAGATCATCATTGGACTCAGTACTCCCCAAAAGATACTAATGGAGCAGTACTTTCATTACCCTTTCAAATGGAGTATCATAATTGAGAGCCTCCCCTTTTGAGTGGTTTCCAATCGAATAAGGCAAATGACATCGCAACGTCCCTCTCTCTCTTTCAGACGTCTAATGATGTTTCACTGGATTTTCTGCGTTTCATCATGAGGAAACAGAGGGAGCCTGTTTACTTCTTTGACATGCATGAAATCTATGTGCAGATGTTAGACCAAAGCTGCGTGTGCTCACGCTGGCGGACGGCTTTTGGCAGAAATCCAGAGTCGTGCATGCAAATTGTTCTTTCTTTACAAATCCCGGCGGTCGCGAAAAATTGGCCGATTTTCGCTTCCATCATTACACACGAGCGATCGTGGACACTTCCTCAATTAATCATTTTCGCACGAAAAGTCTGTTGGACCCCACGTGTCGTCGGGTACAGGCCATGAAGACAGGGAGAAGCGCGGAGGGGGAGGCAATTTCACACAACATAAAGTGGCAGCAGTCATTGGAAATTTTTAAGAAAAGAAATTTTAAAGGACGTGCAACATTTTATTGTGTCGGTTTGAAGATCAGAGCAAGGACACAAAAGAGACTGTCAACTACAAGACAAAGACAGAGGGGAAAAAACCCTTTGGAGAAGTGAAAACATAAAACTGCTGCGTCTTGTTTTTAAATGCTGGGTTTATTCTGGTGGGAAAGATGTTGGACAAAAAGTAAACATTTGGAATGTCTTCCTTCTTCCCAGACCGCCATTTTGAAACTGTACCTCATCAGACTTCACTGAACCTCTTCCTCAGGTGGAATGAGGAAATCATAAGGGGAGAAATGGTATGATAACGCTGATGTCAGAGAGGTATGAGTTAACTCTAAAGAACAGGCCTTTAAGCTTGAGGCCGTGGGTGGGCATTGGGTAGCATTGCCCGCCCACAGAGTCAGCCGTGCCCCCACTAGACTGGAAGCTGTTTGTTGTTTTTACCTATAAGTGGCCAACTCTCTGTTATTCCAATATCGATTTGATACAGAAGGGGCTTCCGAACTTCCCATATCTATGCCCTCTGTTACCTTTTTCAGCAGCTAAAACTGTTTAATCCGTTGTTAACACGTCGTAGCCTGTTTTTCCGAGCCGCCTTTAAATGCAACATGAGCCCTGAGACGCTCGCGCTCGGTTACGCCTGTGCTGCAGCGACGGAGATCTGCTGCGGCTGCGCAGAGCTGCTCAGGTTTGTGTTAGAATCATGGCAGCAAAACCAACAAAACGCAAAGAACTTTTCACAGTTTTTTCCCCAAACTAACCGACTGAGTTAAGTAAAGCTGTTGGATGCAAACACGCTTGTTAACAAGTAGCCTGGCCCTGTAGGCTACTTTTATCTGATAGGTAGTTAGTTAGTGGTGTCTAACCAAGTCTGATCAACAATGACAAGCTGGACAGAATCAAATAGAATTGAAGTAGGTAGTAAATTGACATACATAAAATAAGCAATAAAAATAAGAGGCTGAACCATAAAGTTAACATGATAAGAATCACAGTACTGATTAGAAAATTCTACAAAACGTGCATGTTTAAATAAAAGAGTACACAAACATTTCTTTGGCGTAACTGAGCAAAAACAGGATTTTTTACTATTACAGAAACCTTGTGCCAAGAAGAGCATTGATGTAAACAGCTTTTAGGGGGTTTTGAGAGCAGTGATCACATTAGAGTCTGACAGCTGCTGGGAGGAATGACCCACAACGACGTTCCTATGTGTATTCGGGATTCAGGTGCCGCTCGCTATAGGAGCTCTCCAGTTCTACAGCCATTAATGGGGTGGGAGATATAGCCCAAGAGTGATGATTTTTTATTTTATTTCATTTTTCTTGTCTCCCGCTTCCTGCACTGGGTGGAGGGAACATGCCATGACAGCGCTGGCCTTCGAGATAAGCCTGTCCAGCCAGTTGCTTTCAGCTGCCGATAAGCTGCTGCAACACCACACAAGATGGCTGAGAAGCCATGCATCTGTTTTTTGAATATGCATTTCAACATACTTTTTTGTTTGTTAAATAATTAACTTAAATTTAAAGTCTCAACCATAATGCACAAAAGTCAAACTATGATTGTGGGTTTTTTTTTACTGTGTTAATTACTGAGAAGGAAATTTGGCCATCCAAATGTTGTTTTCTATAAAAGACAACAAATTTGTCCTCTGCTGCTTATTTAGTTTACTATTAGTGATGAATTGGCTCCTCACCCCCTATTTGTGATCAGTGTAAGTGTGGTAAGAAAATATGGTTTTACAGAAATTTGGCATCTAATTCTGATCATATTTTACCGTTGCTAAAGAAATCTGGAATGAATTGTCTCTAGTTCACAATTTGAATACTTTGATCAGACATCAAAAATGGGTGAATGGTAGTGAACCTCCTAATACTTTTACTTTTCTTTAAGTAGATCCTGGATTTCCTTGTTCTTCTCGTACCTCTCTGGGTACTACAGCTTCCTTTACGAGTCCAAACACATCGTCTAGTCAGCTCATCTCTCTTAATTGCCAGTAGGTGTGTGGGGGTGTGTGCGTGTGCATGGCTGGCCAGTCTGTCTACAGATGGTCAATTGCAGATTTTAATATAAGACCATACATCCTAAAAACCGATATGGTGATAACTCAGTTTTGCCTAAAATGAAATTTATCTTTCTTGTAGCTGAATCTGTCAGCCTAAAGCTGTTTCAGTGAAAGCAGCAGGTGCACACATGCTAGTTTATCAGTAAAACATGCAGCAGACGTCCTTTTTTAATACCTGTTGGTCTTTGGGAGACATCGCACACGTTTATTTTATTTTTTGCCTGTGTGAACACTCAGTTTATCGATCTGAACTCTGGACTTATCAGTGCACCGGCAGTAAAGCAGGCAATCTATGAGTCTGACCCTGAACTGTAATATTTCTGAGACCGGTCTGAATCTTGTCTGAAACCAAAGGCATCAACACCTCGGCCACATTTTTGGCATTGGTGTCGGAGTTGTGAAAACGGACGTGTCCATAAGTGAAGATAACTGCAGAAAAGGCCAATTTAACCAGCAAAAGCTGTTAAATAAGTTGCAAGGTAGAAAATCAAATCAGTATGGGTGCCAGTTGTTCAGGCTGAATATAGTCGATGTACAACGGAGGAGGGAAAAGTTTCTTTTCAAAGGTCTAAAATAACTTATCCATCTTCAAATAAAAAAGAAAAACAGTTTGGAATAAAAAATAAAAAAAAGTCTTTCCCTCAAGGACGAGCATCAGCACCGACACTACACTGGTTTGGTAACAGTATTTGAAAGAATCCAAATCGATTCAATCACCTTGGAAAGAGAGTAGTTGTCCTAATATGGCAGGAGATGCAAACAACCAAATGGGCAAATAAAACAATCTTGAGACCAAACATGTCCCCAGAGGAAATGGCAGGCAACGGCAGCGTACTCCAGAAGAGATCGAAGGGATTTGGGACACGGCCAAGTGAAAAACAAGGACCGAAAAAAGGAAAAAAAAAAAAAAGAATGAAACATTAAGCGGAGACAGCCAAAGGAAATAAAGCAAAAAAAGGACGTAAAAACCCCCGCTAAATCTCACATAGAGAGATGAATAATTCAAAAATAATGGGATGTTCATTACTTCCATCTTACTGGCACGCAGGGGGGGGATGAACACACCTAAATTAGGTGCTGCTTTTCATTTTGAGAAACAGACAGACGACATTACACCGAGAGTGTGGAGGAGTGCGCGAGGAGGTGAACTGAATGTTAATGTTTACCTGCTGGAAAGAAATATTCAAATGTGCATCAGTCAATCTGGGGACACAAGCTGAGGCCGAGGCGTGGAGTGCATGATTGAACATCAAAGGGCCGAGTGCTATCAGCATTTATCTTTGAGATTCACAGCTGGTAGATAAGTCGCCCTTTAATTGTGGCTCTGTCTATCGTAGGTCACAAGCGGCCCATCAATCACTGTACCCAGGGCAACCTGGCACCACCAGACTTAAAAGGAACAGAGGGAGGACGACGAGGAATTATAATAGATGGTTCCTCTTGCATATCCTCGTTTTCTTCATTAGTGGGGGGAAATTTTGAGAAGTCAACAAAAGAGGCGAAGCTTAAAAGTTTTCGAAATAGCCATTTGTTTGAAGTGAGTGACAAGTAAACAAATTCGGTTTGTTGGGCGGCAATGGGTCAGTTACCGGTTTCAGAGGTACTGATAATGTTAAACTGCAATTGTAAATCACAAATATTTGTTAATCAGATGTGAGAGAAATACATGGAAGAAGCTTTATGGCGCATGGAGCAAACACAGAGCTGCCCCTCCCTCCCTTATTGCTGCCAATAAGCTGACCGTTACAGTTTTCGCTCACCTGCAAAAAATAGTGTGTGTTTGGAAATATCTCCAGGTGAAAAAAATACAGACGCGGCATAAAAATATTAGGAGCGTCACCCATCACTCCTGTTAAGCTAGAGCGGTGTCATATAGAGCTACACTTGGGAAACCTCGAGTGGCATGTCTGTTTATTTTCTTGCTACCTGAGCAGATAGCCTGACTAAGAGGATATATAATCAGCTTGAAGTAGCTGTGTTTTCCTGTCTGTATGGAGTAGAGAGTAAACCCGCCCCCACCTGTTGCTGTGTACTGCCTGCTGGCTGAAAGAACACTACCATACGCTCCCTGGCTAACACAAAAGAAAAACGTGGGTCTTAGAAATATCTGTGGTTGTAGAAAAGAAACATTTCTACAACCGAACACCATATTAGTGCCACTCGTCTTAATAAAGTCAAGTGCCATTGTGCATTTATACTTCAAGTATTAACTATACACAATTAACATTAAAAAGTGTGTCACAAAAATGTGTTTTCACAGTAGAAACTGAGAAAATAAACAGTATTTCAGACGTGCATTTGACAAACCATCTGCACTTTCTGCACCGTGAACATCCAGGTCATGTTTAGTCCGAGGGGCTTGGAGGCACAGAGAGAGGACAGTGAGAATGGAGGTAAACAACTGGGATCAACACTAAGAAATGAGTTTCAGTTTGGTCTGCTGGCTTTAGTGAACATTACATTAGACAAGCAACTTTGCACAGATTTGACTCTGTGGATTCTGAAGCACTGCAATCAAAAGCTTGAAAATTGTGGCTGTATAGTTGATATCAATGCAATGAGAAACAATACAAGCAAAAACCCCTGAAGAAAGAAATGTGAGGCAAAATGAGAAAAAGACATATTGTCATAGTAACAGTATACGAGCAACACCCCTGTTGTTACTGACATCCAAACAGTTTCGTTAATGTACAAGTTTTAAGATTCTGCGATATTTGTACACGAGGGAATGATGCACTGAAAATCTCAACTTTCTTAATTTCTAATGCTGACAAGTCTGCTCCATTAGCCAAACACCGCTTAATAACAAATTGAGTTTCTGTGTCGGATTAAGAACCTAATAAAAAAAAATTCCAAAGGTGTTTTAGGGCGTAGAGTCCCAACAGTAATTCGTAGGACAACGATTTGCTGGAGAAAGTTCAAGAAAACTGAAGTTGTGAGAGATATTTGAGTGTTCATCACTATCCTGCCATCCTTTTAAAACTTAAGTAGCTGTTGGAGCTGTTTTTATTGACTCACTGTAAAATACCTTAGTGGCATTTAAGAAATGCCCTTTTCACTGTCCTGTCAAAAGGAAGATGAGAAAATCCATACAAGTTTCATAACTGTAAATTATCAGGTCTGCAGCCAGCAGCCAATTGGCTCAAACTTGCAGACATTTCATCAATGATGGCGAGCGATAACCCCAAATATAAGATATTATCATACAGTACCGTGGGCATGGATGGAGACACAAATGTCCTACTAAAGAAGAAAAACAAAGAAGCTACTCTTTCTAGGAGCAGGCAGAAAACTTTACACATGGTGTCGAGGAGATTGGCGGGGGGTCCACTAAAAAATGGGCACAGTAGAAGCCACATTCAACTGAACCATTCAATGAAAAACTATTAGTTTATTATAAAAGACGCTGGTGGTTTTGAATGACAGCCTACTACAGCCATTGTTTTTTTTTTCTCTGTTGAGTAAACTTTAGTGGGATTTCCCTCCAAGGCACTTCTGCTTTAGCTTCAAATTTTTAACCCGGAGGCTATGACCATCTTTTGTACACAGTGAACAGGGCTTCAGTGACCCAAAGTGGCAGTCTTTCTTAAGGTGTGTCATATACAGACAACTGAGAAACGGGGCTGCAACTTGGTTTTCTAAAACTTTTGAGTCAGCTGCTTCCCCGTGGCGTACATATTTAGGCCCAAAGTTATTCATACACTGGGCAGAGTTGGAGTTTTTGTTGTCTGTCAACTAAAGGTTTCTGTCTGACTTGAAGTGGGACTGGCAGATGCTATAAGAAATAAAAAGAAAATGTACAATGGGTGTGATTGTGGAAAGTGTTATTGCACTTTATTGATTTACACGAGCTGAAAAACTGCCATGTCTAAAATAATTTTCACCCTTCTTACCCTTATTTACACTGCCATTTACTTTGATTAAGTTCTCTATATCATGTAAAACATCTGCAAAGCTTTATGTTTCCCACAAGCACACTTGACCCTCAGTAAAGTGTTCTTGGGGTGAAATGCGAGATCACTGAGGACAAACAATCCAGTTTTGGATTTTTATCTGAAGCTTTTTTGTGCTTATTCAGAGAAGTGCCTTCCTCACTGGTTCATATCCATGGCGTCCATCTGTATGCAGCGTCTGTTGGTCGTTGTGTTGGGATGCTGCTTAGTCCGTTTATGAATGCTGAGAATCCATTATATATGCAGCTAATCATTGGTGATGGTTTTGTTTTTCCTTGTTTTTGCCATGCTTGTCACAAACCAACTGCAGAGTGCTGACTGATAAAAACAGCTGTTCCCTCAAACTCCAGGCTGAATTTAAATGCAAATAAAGTTTTGATTTGGAAATTCATTTTTGCCCTTGCACGCTGAGGATGAGAAGATAAGATTGATGAGACAGCAGGAAGGAAATCATCTTTAGAAAAAATACATGGTTGTATTTCTCACTGTCAAACATGCAGAGGGAAAGAACACTTATCAAATAAAGTCTTCCGCTCTTCACGCTCCCTCTGTAGCTGATGCTAAGCTAACATGTAGCCAGATGTATACCCTCTGCAGACGTCTGGTTTGTCTTTTTAATTTTTTATCAGCGAGTCAATCGCCTTGACTCAGTACTTTGACCTTCACACCTGCAAGTCGATTTGACTTTGTCTCTGCTTTGCATGTCTGAAAACTGATATTTTTTTCCCCCCCCATCTCAAAATCAGCCAGAGCATATCGATTTTCAGATCTTTCTACATATTTTCAATTAGATGCAATTCTAACATTCTTTGATATAAACTATTCCTTCTGGCTTGATATTTAGGTGAACCTTGACCCGATTTTCAAGGCTCAAATGGGTTTTAGCTTCATCCCTCCTCCAATCAACTCTGACCAACGGTCCATCCACACGCTGACGAAAACAAACATTGTCACAGCACGGAACTAAATCTCTTCAGACGTTTTTTGCAATTATCTACAGACAAAAACACTGTATACAAAAGGCGTGCCAGTTTCTCCTTTAAAAATACATCTTGGCATGCAAAAGAAGAACAAACAAACAAGAAAAAAAAAGCATTCCTTGTGTGCAATCATGGCCTTCACTAAGACTCGGTAACCAAGAGACAAAGTATCTGAACACTACATGTAGCATGTGATTGATCTTGAGCAGTAGTACCCTCGGAGGGCTGGGGATAAGGCACGATATTAACGATGGAGTGGGATCACGACGACGCACTGCAGCCTCGCCTGAAGCTCACGGATGCATGTGACAGACAGGGTATCATGCTCTGAAACCTTTCTTGAAAGGCTCCTGTTGCTGCCGTTCTGGGGATTAAACCAGCCTCATAATGGCCTGCGGGATTTGTGCCACTGCTGGGTGACAGCCGTCAAATTGGGTGGCAGGCAGAGGCGAATCGCAGCCCAAAACACAGTGCTCAGTACATAGAGTTGCCAGTCAAAGATGAAGATCTAAAGGCCATAACGGAAAAAAAAAAAGAAGTAGGATAGATAAGGCCAATAAAGAGCTGTCTCCATGACAGGTAGCGCGGAGCCTCGCCACGTGAAGAGATGTATTAAGAGGCTGCTGCGTTGGGCTTTGCGTAAATAATCCCTGAAATGCTAAATTCCCTAACCCACATCTCTTCCTACAACTGCATCTGCTCTTGTTTTGGGGATTTGCAAGATTATTTTTCCACAGGAACTACTTTACATCCTCAACAGCCACTCTATACAGAATCCACAGTTGCCATGGCAATATCTGGGCAAGAAAAAAAAAAAACTGAGAGAACGAGGGAGGGAAGAGAGGGGAAAAAAAGAGAAAAAGTATTCACAGTTGACAGGGAAATAACGGGTTTCATTATAAGGAGCCAGATGATTCTCTCTATCACCATTGGCAGCTCGGTGGCAGAGCTGTGTATGAGCAGTGATAGATTACTGTTAGGGTCAAGGTGCTGCGGGCCACGCTTACTGATTAAATGAGCCCAAACTGATATGTCTGAGATCCCATCCCAGCCTTCTCCTCAGGAAACTAAACAGACAAATCCCTGGATCCTAATTAAAGTATTTTTCCCCCAACCGTTTTCCTGCTGTTTACCCGGCTAAAGCCTTCCTTTCCAAGCTCAGCTCAAAGCACGTGGTTTAGCTTGATCTCTCCAAACACCAAAAAAAGAACCAAAAAAAACCCCAGCTGCACTGAAAATTGTGGAGGGGAAAAAAAGTCATTGGGAAAGCATAAGGAATCACTTTCATATACACAAACTTTGCTCAAAACTATTGCATCAGCAGGCCAGAGGCTCAGCTACTGTGGTCTTTCTGGGAAAAAGTAGGAGGGAAAAAGGAGAAAGAGAGAGAAACTTCTGCCTGATATTTGAGGATTTTCATTTTCACCAAGTCACAGTAGACTCTCGGTCTATTTGGCAGGATATAGCGTGGGAGGGACAGGGAAATCTCAAATGCAGCTGCTGTTTATCAGTTTGAGTGTACATCTCCCCTGCAAACAGTTTAACGTCTCGAAACAAAGTAGCACAATGAGGAAAAGACACTCAGCACATCTAAACCCACATCATTACCTCAAGTGGGACCAGCAGACACACAAAGAGCGCGAGGAGCCGAAGACAGAGTATTTCAGCGCTGCGTTTTCATCGAAGGCAGTCGAGACAAAACCAAAGGATGAAGTCTTGGTTGTTGTTAGCCTGCTGCTGACATGACAAAATGGTCGATCAAATTCGCTTTATTGCTATGTTTAGCACTAATAGTGGACCAGAAATGATAGATGATTGTTGATAGTTGTTTAGGATTGTCTAATCTATTCAGTGACGAGTCAAAGAAAAAGCCAAATAATCACTGATTCATTTTTGCATTCATGTTTGCTTTGATCTATAGTTAGATTATTCTAACACATGAATTTGATTCAATATTGTTCTCCTCTATAGCGCTTCGTGCAAGTCTATTTACATTGTCTAGGCAGAATCAATCAATCAATTTTATTTATCAATCACATTTCAGCAACAAGGCAGGTTACATCATAAAAACATAAAAATAAAACGTCATTAAAACAACATACAGTCACCGACTGAGGAACCAGTAACAACCATAATGTTGAATTGATTACATTCAAAAGCAACTTCTTAGCGTTTTGTGCTCTCTAATAGGTTTTCCTCCCCAGTTGCCTTCTATTTAGCTTCATCTATCTTCTCATCATTTTTGAACAACTTTCCTGTCCCTGCAAGATAATAGCATTCCCATAGCATGATGCTGTCACCTTCGATGCAGAGGCGATGTGAAGTGTTTTTTCTGCTCCACAATTAGCTTAAAATTATTATGCATTCAAGCCACAAAGGTTGTTTTTTTTTTTTGTAAAAACTGTAATTTCTTCCTCCTTGTAATAATGTGCTTCTTGTTGTGGTTTTTGGTTGCAATCTGACTGAAGTGTATGAATACTTTTGCAAGGCACTGAATTTACGGTTTAAGATCCTGAAAATTGCTGCGGGACATAAAGACAATCAATGACTCTGACGTACGGCAGAGGGGACCCGTCCTCAGTGGAGAGATCGTGTCAAAGCAATCAACATCTCTTCGACCTTGGGGTCTCTCAAGTCAGTCATGTCAGTTTGATTGGCATATGTGCTGCAACAAACTTGCAGCTAATCATGATGCTGCTGACCTGTCAAAAACGATAAAATAAATTAACAAGAGGGAAAGCAGAAGTTAGGACTGAATTTGATGATCAATAACTAAATGTGTATATTAACTTTTTAACGATGGCTCTACAGAGGTTCGTAGGTGGGTGTGTGTGGGGGTGTGTGTGTGTGTGTGAGCATATTCCTAATTTCTGCCCCACTTTAGTAGTATCCTGTGTATCCAGCAAATGATAAATGCCCTGTGCTATAAACACAACCCAGTAACTAAAATTGGGCCAGAAGGAGTATATTTATAAATGGTCTCCTAACTTCTGCTGCTTGTTTGTAGGGTGTAACTGTCTTCTGAAATATTTACGGTAGTCAGAGAGGAGGATGGATGTTTTACAATCAATATGCAAAGAATAGAGTGAGAACAATTTATGTTTGGTTGAGTTTACCCCCAAAACAAACACCTTTAATAAACCATAAATAATATGATGGCAGAATTTTGGTCGACAGTGTCAAGGTAGATTTTGACTACATTTGTTTCCCTCTTAAAAGAAGCTCAACACGTCAAGCTCCACCAAAAAGGTCAAGATTTCTAACTTCAATATTATCTTAATGGAATCCTGGTCTTTTTTGGAGGGTGTGGTTATAGTTATGTCTCAACCATCCAATGTAATGATTAGATATGTTTCAATTGTGTGCAGCTGAATCAGACAGGTAGCCAACCTTTGAGCTTCATACTACCACCACCGTGCTTCAACAGCACTAAACCATCGCTAGTGTTGTTTGACATGAATTTAAATAAGATTTACTCTGGTTAAAAATATAAATAAATTAAAGTTTTCATTATGAGGGAAGTAGTTGTCAACATTTAATTCCATAAGATATGGGAGAAACAATAGAGAATGCTGTTAAATACTAAACTAAAACACAATACCTGATTAAAATAGTCATTTTAGCATAAATCATGGGGAAAAAGTTAAATTAATTCTCCAAAATAAATAAATCTGATTTTTATTCATTTATTTTTTGAACTTCTGGAGTAAAATGCAATGTCTTAACAATTTGACACTTCAGTTGCATGTTTGGTCACACTTGTACTTTGGTCCTGCAATTTATTGACGTTTTTGCCTGACTGCCGAAGAAAAATGAGTTTTGGAGAATGTTAAAAAAAACAAAACTTTTTTCTTATGTCATTAAAAGATTTAACATAAAACTTCTCTGTTTTAATTTAGCTATTTCATGACAAATATTTCTTAGTAACAAAAACCAATAAGGCATTATCTTAAGGAGGCAAATTATTATAAAATTTTTGACATGGCATTTTACATATAAATAAAAGGTTGAGCACAAAAAGGTGCTTTTCTTGCCTTCTTTTATCTTCTTAGTCTTCATCCTATTGCGACATGATGTTGATGTTTCATTTAGGTGTATTCTTCCTGTCACACTGTCTGAACAGAACATAATATCCGCCTGAGCCACTCTGAGGTGTTGGTAGCTTTTCTCTAGGATGGCTGTCCTGTGGGAAGGTCCAACGGTGCCCAAGGCCAGGTTGTTCTGCACGCTGATTGGAGTCTGTCTCAGGTGTCTTAATGTAGTCCTGCTTTCCAGGTCTCATCCGAAATTCAAGGATTGCACCCCCAAGGCGAACAAGATGAATGTGAGTAATTTTAGTACAAACGTTACATGACAGGAACTACAATGCTTGACTCCAAGGACACAACCCGCAGAGAACCGCAGTTAACCAAGACAGGCACACAAAGCACTGGTCAAGAAATCAATAGTGACTTCACCTTTAAATGCGCTTACATCACATCAATGAACTGATTTAGCTCGCAGCTAAGCAGGTGACACAGTGACGGTGACTAAGGGATTTGACTTACAGCTGTGGAAACATCCAATAAGTTGATGAATGTTGTTCTAAACTGCATTTAACAATTCCGCCTTTAAAGTTTCCCCAAGTCTCATATTATCGAGAAAAACTTCACGCTTGACCTCGTGGACAACTTTCGCTGAAATGTTCTTGGAAAATGTTTGCATTTTCATGACTGTGCGGCTGTCAGGAAGAAAGATGTGCACATAGATTTCTCTGAACTGGAGGGATATTATGTGAAAAAGGAACCATTATTTGATCAACTACATATCGACTCCTTCTTATATCCTGTTTAGCATTTTTACAGCCTTTTCCTTTTCAGCGTATTTAGGCTTGTAGCTCACACTGTAGTAGTTGCATTCTTTTTTTATGGCTAAAGTCAAGAAAAAGATGAATCAATAAGAATTGAGAAGAATATTAAAAAGAGTAAAGTCAAAAAGAAAAAAAACAAGCTCTGGGCGAAAGAGCACACAGCTGGCAATTGCCAGAGTGACAATGTATAGGATACTGAAGTCAGACATGAATGCATTATGCTGTCCAACTTTAGCCAATGTCAGCATTGGACTGATTTGACATCTTTTTCCATAAGGAAGACAACATTTAACATGCAGTGTTTGCATGAAGCAGCCCATCTGTAGCTTGTTTTCTTATCATCCAAATTAAGGGCTTGGATGAGAAGTTAAAGCACTCATATACAGTCAGACATTCAGTAAAAAATTAATCAAAAACCAATGTAACACAGTACTCTGTACTTGAGAAACTTTATGCTCACAAACAACACCTACAGTTACCTTAATTGTCTGGCTACTGATTCCATCTGTTGTTGTCGCAACATGGACTGTGTTGTGATCTCATCCCACAGCTTTGAGTTGTTCCCTCTCTTGAAGCCATGAATATGATTGTTTTATAATTACCCATTCACTTTAATGAAACTCAGACTGACTTCCTGGATAAAGGATCTAACAGTATGAAGAATTTAAGAGTGCTTACTGTCTCCTTTTTACATTAATAGTCTATTTAACATAGATTGCTTGTCAAGAACAACAATTCTTTTGACATTCATGTTTTGCTGTCACACATTATGTTATTTATCACAATTTCTTCTGTACTTGTGTCTCCAAAGCCTCTTTTTCTGACATTTTAAAATTACCTATGTCCTTAAAAAAAACTGTGAAAAGGTAGTTTGTGATTTTTAAAAAAAGGCCAGGTGTTCTGGTTTTAAAATCTGATCAAATTTGTCTTTCAAACTTGCTATAGCACGCTTAATTAGAGCTCTACTGCCCAAAATAGGAAACGATATCATGATTCCCATTCATGAGGGGGACAAAGTTGGACACAGGCGTTGTTGCCACCTTGTGCTTGTTGTCTATTGCCCTTGACCCCCCACCCCCGCAGTGACAACATGGTTTACACAAACTACTCTGTGGTCAAGTTATATTGCTGTCTGCTTCGATACCATTTGAAGCTTTGTCACCAGTGCACAGCAGGAGGGGTCCTGTGTGCCTGACCAGCCTCACATAATGACAGTGGTCCAGTTAGAGGATATGGGGCGGGGGGAAGATGTAAGGTTCATGCAGAGTGAGAAGGATTATCGTAAATTCACCTTTAAAGGTCAATATCTCTTTGTGCTGACTCAGATGGAGACAATTCAAATGGAAATTCAGATGCTTTTCAAATAAAAAAAAACTCCACAAAATTTCTTTATGCAGAAAATCTTATCACACAACAAATCAATCACAGGAACAGGTGCGCCTGTCAAGGTAGCAGAAAGCTTAATTAATGAACATCAGCCAAGCCCTCTGGTGTAAATTAATATTTTTCCTTCATGCCAGCCTGATTTAAGGCAAGAAATGATTTCCGGCTCCAGTGTCACTGTTCTAATAAGCGTTTATCATATTGCTTGACTGGTAATTACTGTTAATGACATTGTGCCGTTGACAGGCAGGAGCACTACAAGTTATTACTTGTCTTGGCAAAGCTGATGACAAGTAAAATAACATCACACGCTGAATTAGGACAATGCTGTCTAAATGCAGGTCCAGAGATGAACGTCCATGCATGCGGATATCTGGCGCTGGAGGGTAATTGTAACACCACAGACTGAACAGAGATTGTTCAGTGAAGGGTGCGAGATGAGCTGGTTTTAGGATCCCTGTTGTCAGGATGGACACTGGTGATGAGCTCCAAGGAGGAGGAGTGTTTATAGCTTCAGGGGTAAATCTCAGATGTGTGGCAAGCTACAGAGGATAAGCGTAAGAACAGCTTACACTTACTTACATTTGAGGTATTTAGCCGATGCGCTCATGCAGGGAGGTTTAATGCGATGTTCAAGGACACTTGACAGGCTGGTTACTGATCAGTGCAGGTTTTATGCTGCCTCCATCAGCCAGGAAAGTTGAGGATGAAAAAGGTTTTGAGAAGGTTAGTTTTTTTTCCCCCTTTTTTCCTTGTGTTTAAAGCGTACAGGTCCACCAGATTGTCTTCTCTTTGATCCACATTGCGGCTCTTCAAAGAAATCCTTAAAGTTTATTTTCGGGTGATTTACAGTCCTAAGAATTTACTTTTCAAGTACAAGTAGTACAAGTAGAGCTTGTTTTTTAAAGCCAGCTGGTCGCCCAGAGAAAGCAGAGGCCTGTTCAGATCAATGAAACTCAATATTGCTGACAAGATGTAAGCAGTCTTAGATCAACCAATACACACCCACGCAGAATGTCTTTCTACCTACACAGGGATTTTGCATGGACTTAAATTTCTTTTTCATTCATTCTTGAACCTAACCCTGACACTTACCTTAAACCTAAACTCAATTTACACCTTAGTCATAAACCTAACCCAAAAACAGCATTTCTTCTTATAGGGCCCAGGCTTTGGGACCCATAAGGAACAATGGAAGTATTTGTTGGAGAAATGAGCTTTAAAATATTAAATCAAATCGTCACTGTTCTAAAATGAACTTTTTCTTTTAAACCAAAAGATGATTTAGGTCAAAAAAATCCCTTTTGGCAAAAAATGACATGGGCCATTTAGGAAGGTGCCAAAATGCAAGGTTATATAATATACAGATCTTTCATGTTTTGGGGTTGTTGCTGGGCTACACTGGGTTTCAGCTCTTTCCAGAGTTTTTCTATTGGGTTCAGGTCTGGAGACTGGCTTGGTCATTACAGAATGTTGAAGTAGTTCTTACATTGTCACTCTTTAGTTGTTCTGGCTGTGTTTTGAGTCATTGTCATGCTGAGAGACCAAACCACAATCCATCTTCTTACTGGATGAAAGAGGTTTTTTGCCACAAATTTTGCAATGCTTGTCCCCATCCGTCCTCTCCCTTCTGCAGAGCAGAGCATTGTTTCCACCTTCTGGTTCAAGGTTAGGATGCTGTTCTTGAGATTACACTCATCTTTCAAACATAGGAATTGGAGTTTATACAGGAAAGTTCTACTTTGGCTTCATCTGACCACAAGACCTCCATAGCCTCCTCTGAATCGTCATTAGCTGACTTCAGACGGGTCTGGACAGGTGGTGGCTTGAGCAGAGGGACGTTGCTTTTGCGCTGCAGGATGATCATCCATGACGGCGTAGTGTGTTACTATGGTAACCTTTGGTGTTCCTAGCTCTCTCTGGGTCAGTGACCTGTGAGGAACTACACAGGTCCTCATGCGTAGTTCTATTCTGATTTCTCACCTTTAACACGATTGCTGATGCTTCATGAGGCAAGATTTATGATGGTACCCCAATTCAAGAGAGACCGACAGTCATCTTGAGTTGTATTTTCTAATAATTGCTCCAACAGGAAGTCATTCTCACCAGGCTGCTTGCCTATTGTCCCATAATTCATCCAAGACTTGCGCAAGTTTACAGTTGAGTCCCTCGTGTCCCACTCTGGTCTTCGCAATAGTGGAGAAATTAGAATCGGAGTGTGTTGACAGGTTGGTAGATGGTCAAATACGTAATTTATGCAGTAAAATGCAAATAATTTAAAAATACAATGTGATTTTCTTTATTTTCTACCACAGTCGTGTGTCTTCGATGAAAATAACAGACCTCTCCATTGTTTGTAAGCGCGCAACCTTGAAAAATCAAACTGGTATCAAGTGCGCATTTCCCCCTATAATTTTAATATAATTTTCAAACATTTTGCAACATCCGCATCCTAAAATTAGAGATTTGTAAAACATCTGCCAGTCTTTCAGCATATTCACTGTGAGTTTCTAAAATGCAGCGCTACAGAAAGCAACACTAACTGGTTTAACCGGCTGAAACAAGGTTGGAGCCGAGTTCACGCAGAGATGAAGCAGCAGGACTAGAAGCCGGCGGAGGATCAACTCTGCAGGAGTCATATATGTAAGGTAGTGGTTTCCAACCATTTTCATCATCCAGCCCAAAAGAAACTCTGGCATATGACTTGTGATTATAACTGGTGGAAGCGCAAAAGCAAGGTAAAGTTTTTCACAGGAGTAGAAAAACAACAAAACAGCCTGAACATTCGTGTTTTTATCCATTTATAACACTGATTTGGGTCATTATGTGGAACAGCAAAATAAATTACTGCCAAACATTTAAGATCTTCTGGAGGTCATCCCAAGAACGCATACTTGCAACTTTACAAACTAATCAGGCCCAGAGCCAAACCGATAAAACCCTCGTTCTGTATCTACGTTGTCAGTTTTGATGGCTATAATAAAAATCATTTGTTCTTGCCTTTAAAGTTTATCAGTTACAAATAAAAATGTCAAAAATGTTGGCATTGACAGAAATCTTCTTTTGTTAAAATATCTTAACTGATCCATTTTTATGGCTAATAAAACTTAAATGGAAAAAAAAACAAAACAAAAAAAAAAAAACCTTTACAATGACTTACTCCTGCTAAAAAAAATAACCTAATAGCATCACTTCAATGGATTCAGGGGAAAATGTCATCAAGGACAAGGCTGCTAATATTACTGTCATTCAGACTGAATTAGAAGAGGAGAGTGGCTACTTTAAATGGAGTGGTGCTTGAACACCTTTTTGTCATCTTTTAGGTCCAAGGATACACATGCAGACTTTGTTTGCATCAACAGGACTTCAACAGGCCAGAACACTGTCACAGCTAGCAAAATGCAACCCAAATCATCATGAGCTTTGGTTACTTTTAAAAATCAAGACCAGTAAACCTCAGGACTGTCTGCATGGTAGTTTTCAACTAAAGGAGTTGGTTGCCACCAGAGCAGGAATGGCAGCAGACAGGTTTAGATGTGGATGTTGGCCTCATTTTAAGAAGGTTACACCATCAGTGTACAATTACACTGACATTCTGCACAAGGAGTGTCTTAGGCTTATGTCCTCTGTGGAATCCTCATTCAGACAGTTTGGGAGATCCATCCACAGAAAAAAATAAATAAAGGTGAACGCTATGAGTCTCATGTCAAGCCAACAGTGAAGCTTCCTAAAACCCTATGTTTGGGATAAACTCTTGTCTGAGACAGTGGACTCATTCACAATGTTGCCCAAAAGAGCAATTTTGGCCAACAACTCAAGAACAAATTGGCGATAAAAACAAAACACTGAAATTTTGGGTTCGTGGCCAATAAACTCTCCAGACTTCAATTCTATTGAGAGTTTACTGGATGATTTCATACCAATAAAACTGAACTAAAATGTCTAAAATTGGAGGTCAGTGTTTCATAGAAACATCACACAAAAATAGCATAGAATTTAAAAAAATATATAAAAATATCATAGTAGTGGAGATTATAGACAAATGGGGGAAGTCATGACTTATTCCACAAGGTTGTACAAGTTCCCTGTCGGCCATTTGTGAAGACATTGCCCTGTTTAATGATTTATGGAGTTTTCCCATTAAAGTCTTTGCCGCAACTAAAACTTCTTTTAGAAATAACACTCAACTTTGACTCATGCTTCTGCCTCCGTTCTTTTCATAAAACATTTGCTGTTCCCACACAAGGCAGCACAACAGACCGATTCCACCTTCGTAAAGTTTGAGCTGCAGACAAAAAGCACCTAGCAACAACAACAACAACTTCAATGTTTCTGTGTAATTTATATTCCAAAGGAGTTCTGGCTTAGCATGTCAACATTCTGGAAGAAAACAGCCATATGCAGAGCTATCCCCGAGGTTTGAGTTCTACAATTTGCTGTCGGTCCAATTAGAAGAGGATGGTTTATTGTGGCAACACACAAGGAGGCAGGAAAGGTAGAGATGCAGGATTTTATTTGAAACAAAACAAGGTGTCAGACATAGTTTTCCCACAGATGTAAGCATAAAAAAACTGGAGATTTCTGCTGACAAAAAAAGATGAGTGATGCTCCTGCAGCTGGTGGCGAGGTGGTTTTCGCATCTCTTTTGTCTTTTCGGTATCTTCACTCTTTCGTCTCTCCTCTAGTTGTGGCCTTGGAGCGCCTCAGCCATGAACAGCTTCCCGAGGTTCTGCGAGGTGAATTCCTTCACGTTCTGGCAGTAGTTGTTAATTTGCCCTGTTGGAGGATTGCCACATGCATTCACACGCCCCCACACACACAAACGCACACACACGCATACACCCCGGAAGCATAAGTGCATAAACACACACGAGCATTTGTACAAACACAAACATACGGAGGCGGGAAGGAGAAAAAAAAAAGGAAAAAAAAAAAGAAAGCAGAACAACAACAAATTAGCGGTGAACGGAGTAAACGGTTGGGTCAGATCGTTGTCGGAAGAGGTGGGGGGCGAGGGGATGAAAGGCGTCAAACAGCAGGGAAAAAAGGGGCGGCTGAGCTGGAGACTCAGCCAATAAACTTTAAATTAATGTTAATTTTAAGATAATGGCAGAGATAATTGCTAAACAGAACCTGAGCTGCTGCGCGCAGAGCAGAGGCGGCTGATGGAATTTAGAGAGAGGTGGGGGTGGTCCTCTGATGCCGGTGACAACAGTGTTCAGAGTGTTGGTGTGTGTGTGTGTACACACACACCAACCTTCTGCTCATCGTACCTGCGATGAGCAGTGTATCCATGCGCGGTGGCGCCTGGGGGGGCTTGAACAACTTGCTGATGTCCTCCTCTGGTAGCGGGGGCTCCCCTCTGCTCTGTCGCTGGGCGTTCTCCTGCTGCCGCCTCTGGAGGTACTGCAGAGAGGGGCCCACAAAGGAGGGCATTAGTGGGGGCAGATGTAGAGGAAGCAGAAGGTTGGGGGGAAGGAAGCATGAGATGATGACAAGAAGATGTGGGAGTACCGAAGGAAATAATAAAATAAGTGTTGCAGGTAAGGAAGCGGAGAGAGGTAGCAGGGGAAAAAAAATAAAAGTAGCGGGAGGCGTAAAGTCGGAGAGCACAAAGTAAGAAAAGTAGAAAAACAGAGTGATGAAAGCAGAGATCGGGAGACGGAGACAGAAGAGTTATAAGTGCTAACAGGAATGGAGTGATTTGTGGCGGGCTGACAGTCGGTAAATCAGTGAGGTGCCACGTCTCCGGAGATCCTAAAAGCCTTGTTAATTTGGCAAGATGAAGGCGAAGAGGAGGAAGGTTGGAGCAGACAGAGGAAGTAGCTTGGGTTCAAGCAAGTCGAGTGCTTTCAACCAAACATCCCACAATGCACCTGTACAGGTTCATCAGATAAACACAGAAACATTTTGATCTTTTATTTCCTCTTCCTCTCCGTGTGGCACAGCACGACTGCATCACTGAAATGGAAATGTGCAAAACTTTTCGCACGTCTTCCTCCCTTATACCGCGTATAATTGCTTTACAGTTCCCGAGAAGTGTCTAAACGTTACTGGAAATTAAAGTTTTAAAAGCCTGGTGCTAATACCGAACGAATGTGTTCATGTCAGCAAAACAAAGGAGACACCCGGCGCCTTTTCACCCAATCTGCTCAGCAAAGAGCACATTTACAAAGTTATTGCCGAAATGGAGTTGGACTGAAGCCTCTTGTTAGTTTATGCTTTATATCTGATGATGAAAAGCATCTTCCAGCATCTTTCCTGCATTTTGCATTGTTTACCTCTTTCTGTAAATTTTGAAGCATTTAAGCACCTGCAGGACATGATGGCGTGTTCTCAGTTTTATCAGTCTACAGACTGTTTTGAAATGTTTCTATAGTGCTGAAGCAACTAGGTAAACAGTAATTTATTATCGTTACCCCCTTCCCTAAAAAAACCCAGTAAAATAAGATCTGCTTTCTATTGTTAAAATCGTATCAAGATAGTAGAGTCTTCCTTCAGATTTTACGAGCTCAAACGGCATCTGCCATGTCTCTTGATGCCCAGGCAGCAGGACGAAATCAGATTATGATGATTTCTTGGCCAGGGAAAAAAGAAAAAAAAAAAAAAACAACATAAAATTGTAATAATGGTAATTTCCATCTACCATTCTGTGTCAGGTACCCATGGTAACGAAGTGCTACACAGGCTAATGGATGGATGCCATTTTACCTACTTAACCATTTTTTCCCCCCTTAAAGTTTAGGACACTTTGTACCTGCTTTAACAACCAATAATTTTAAGACATTTTCTCTGATCTAGAAGCTGTCTGCTGTAAGAAATCTGCCTGTGAGAGTCCATAACTACCAACTATTTCGGTTTGATCAACGGTCATTATCTGGCATATTTTATGCAATTAAATTGGCCTAAAGTGGTTAGAGAAGAGCCCACATGCGTAGTGCGCTGCGCATAGGGCACAAAGAAAATAAATAAACAGGATTGTGAAAAATCATTAGAATTAATTATAACAACAACATATTTAAATAATAATGTGTGGAGCATTTTAATAGATATTGGCTAAGGAATACAAAAGTAACTAATTTCCCCCGGTCTCCCCGGTGGTTTAAGAAGTACAAATAAAAACAGCAAAGACATGAGATATAATCCCATGTTCAGCCTGTTACGTCTGTCCTGCTTCAAGAATGATTTAATCTGACCGGCAGTGCTACAGTCTGTTCATCTAAAATTTCAAAACAATTTCTTTCTCCTTCTACTTAACAAAGGCAAAACAAAACGGTTGACTTGAACTTTTTCACACAGGGCTGTGCCTTAGTAACAAACATCTTTGTGTAAAAACTACATTTTGTGTTGCCCTTGACTAATATTTAAATTGGTCTGATGACCTGAAACACTGAAGTGTCACAAACATGCAGATAGACAGAAAATTCTGGGCAAACACTTTTTAACACCACTTGCAGAAGCTAAAAACAGCTGTGCATTTTTTATTTCTTATTTTTGGGAGGGGGGAACAGATCTCAACAATGCTTGATTACAGCCTCGTCCTCCAAGCACACCGCGTTTAGTGCATTTCCAGGATGTCGGCTCGCCCAGTCAGAATGCCCTCACAAGACCTCCAATCATCTTGTTCAGACTGCAGCCAATGTCAGCTTTCAAATTACAATTAGCATCCAGATTGAATTATACAGCAGAAAATGAACATCAATTTGAGTTGGCCACAGAAAGAAGTGAAGAAGTTATTTGGGTGACTGCATTAAAGTCATCGTTTAATGCAGGGGTCTACAACTCGCGGCTCCGGAGCTGCATGTGGCTCATTGGACCGTCCACAATGGCTCTTAATAACTTTGGCTGAAACATAAAAAGAACCAGCTAACTTTCTAAATATAGATGTCATAACAAATGCAGGGTTTTAACTGTTTCTTTCTTGCAAATATTTGCAATAAATTTTCACACAAAAAAAAGGACAATGGAAGTACCAATAATAAGCTTTTAGATAAATTTTTTCTTGTCACGCTAGAATCTATGTGCTTTTCCATCATTTCATTATTTTTCATGCAACCGGAAAAAAAAAAAAATCCATACTCCTCTGGCAAAATGTTATTTTTATTTTAGTTCTAAAAATTAGAGATGAAATGATGCTTCTTTAAAAATAAATTTTTTTCTATTTCAAAAAGTCATATTGACATTTGTGACTCTTTTTTTTTTTGACTGGCCTGAAAGCAGAATGGCTCTTTAATTCATTCAGGTTGCTGACCTCTGGTTCAATGTCTATGAGATCTATCAATCTTACGTTTACTTTTTAAAAACAGGCTTTTGGTTCAAATAAGAATATTTTGAGTTCTGTTCTAGCAACAGCTGCTTAGGAATTAAGAGAGTTTCATATTCCTGCTCATCTCAAAGGGCATGTTTACATCAGCCACAATTTAGATTAAGCCTCTGCTCACCTTTAGCCCAGGTCTTTTCTGTTCAAAAATTCATTTCAGCAAACATCGTCTGTATTCTGCTTTTACACTGGGTTCCAACAACCACCCCGTCAAACTGCTGACACATCCTACCGCCGGTTTTCCACCTTCCTTTTGGCACAACAACCCAGACGTCACAGCAGCTTCAACCGCTAAACTTTTTATGACCTCTCTTTGGCAAAGCTCTCTTCTTCAGCTGCTCTGGTTCGCCTTATACGGGTTTCTTTAAAAAAAAAAAAATTTCCTCGGGTTGGTAAATCTTTTAATTGTCGCTGAAATCTTCTATTAGGCGCAATTTATGCTTCCTCAGTTCAGCGGATTAAAACACTGCAGCATACCTAATCGGCAGCAAAGTGTGGCGCGGGCTCCTTTGGATGCGAATGAATCACAACGGAGGGAGCCACACGTTCCCGGCAACAAAAGGACCCAACTTGGCTGCGGATCGCGCGTGCCGAGGAATCTGTTATTTACCAAATACAGAAGGCTACAAGAGAAAAATGGAGCCCCCTCAGCGCAATGGCTTTTTGCAACTTTCTATGATGATTAATAAGGTTCCATTTGTCCGGGAAGCAGCAGGGTCAATAGCACAAGATTACAAGGGGCACGCAGCGTAGATGTCTGAGAGGTTTAATAGAAGCTCACTTTCCTTTTCCCTGTGTGCTTTATTGGTTCATAATAGGGTACCATGTGAAATGTGAAAAAGCTGACACTATAAAAGAAGGGCTTGTCTGTGTGATATTGTATATGAGTCTGGGTGCAAGAGTGAAAGAGGAAAGCTTGGGAGACTGATAAGATGAGAAACATGGAGAATGATGGATTCAAATGCTCTAAAAGTGTGAGGATGAAACGTATTCGCTTCCTCTTGAGGGTTCATAAACTTCTGCCTAGAGTTACGGATCCACGTTTCATCCGACTCTGCCTGGTTTGGCGAGAAGCTGGCTGTAACTTTATCTCCTACTTGATGATAAAACGATGGCGGTGACTCAGCCCGGATCAACATTAATACCTCAGACATTTTCTCGCTTCCACTTTCACAGACTAATGACTGAATAATGTAGCCGTTTCGATGTAGGTGTATGTTTGTGCGCACATCAGTGAGTCACAGTGAGGTGCTATGCTCCCATTTCCTTGAACAATACACGTTGCCGCGTGACGCTGGCGGCTTCCATTTGCTGCCAGATGTTTATGATGCAATTGGCGGAGGTTGTAGCTGCAGATGGCACTATGTGCACCCAGACTGTGTGTGTGTGTGCGCATGTTTTCACTCCGTTAGTGCATTTATTTTTCTGAAATTGCGTTCGCTCCTGCTTTTAAGCCAAGTCGAAGCTGTGATGTGGCTGCACCTTCTGCTCAGAGCAAGCTCGGCTTTTGCAGAGAGCCTTTTAGCAGTCTTCGTTCTCCTGAAACTTTTTCCGCCTTTTGTCACTCTACAAATTGAAACGTGAATATAGTTTTTTGGACAGGCATGCGATAGAGTAACAGAAAGTAGTGGAAAAGTGGAAAACATGGTTTAAGTCTTGAACAGCAAGATTTGTATCCAACAACAATTCAGTTACCTAATAGATTTCACCATATTGCTCATATAGCTAACTTTTTCATTTTTTCATCTTTTTATTTTGATAAAAGTTACAATGATTTTCCTCCATATTGCTTTGTGAGCAGTCTTCAGTCTGCAGCAGAATGTTTGTGTTTTACCTTCAAACCAGTGAGGCTTTAGCCATTAGTTGTTTCCATCTATGCTACCATTTCAAATCAAACATGGTGGGCAGAGTGCGCACTTACTCTCCAAAGAGCCAAGTTTTCAAAGGTTAGAGTGGTCTAAAGTATGAAAGTACGTCAAGTTAAGAGATTATATGGAAGGTCTGGCTGCTTGATGAGATTCATTATGAACCGCAGCAGCAAAGTGGAGAAGGGACAGAGACTCCTCAAAGGTGAGGATGAGCACAAAAAATGATTGAGATATATTTTTTCCAAGTCCTAAATGCTTTCTGAAGTTGGACGGGTTATCTGTTACAAGTTCCTACCCTTTCCACTTGTTTGATTAGCTGCCTGCAGGTATTAATGTGCAGACTTACTCAGAAACCCAAATGAGTTTTACTCCATTTGATTTCAATAACATTTAATTGTGTAAATAATGTATCTAAATAAATCAAATTCCTGAAAAACCCATCCAATAAATACTAATTATTTTACAGTTAAAATTCCTAGTGTTTTATTAGTATTATTCGTTTTATCATTATTAGTTTTAAATAAATGCAAACGTACATCCTGTGTATCTGTCAATACATAAACAGGTTTACTTTTTTGTCATGCTGAAGGTGGCACTACAAACACACGCTTCATACTTTAAAGTGTTACATCTAATTTTGTCAGATGCAGAAATTGTCTTACATAAAAGAATAACTTTTTTTTTAAGGTAAAATTTGTTTTAAAGAATTGTCTAATACCTTTCCCAGGTTTTCCATCAAAGATCTGTAGCAAAATGTGGTCCTGCCAACAAATAAACATGCATGCCACACTTTTCAGATTTGTATATGTAAAAAATCTACTCAGTTTCTTCTACTTGACAGTTATGTAGTACTTTGTGCTGGTCTGCCACATAACATACATTGAATTTTGTGGTTGTAAACAACATGAAAAGTACTGGGGGAATGAATACTTTTGCACAGCCCTGTACCCATAAACTCTCCTTGCTCTTAATGATTTCTGAACCTTACCTGCAGGATTTAACCTTCTGCTGTGGACACACATGAATAGCTACAGTGGGAAGAGGGATGTTTACATTATGACAGCTACAACAAGTCAATGCGACCTCATCAGAGTAAACTCAAGGTAACAGAAATGATTCGTGACGACCGGTTGCCGTCGCCTAGCCTTTACTTACACTGCTGGTGCTTTGCTTCTTCTACACTCATTTAGTTTATTACGCTAATAAGAGTCTTCAGAGAAATCTCTCTTTGCCACATTGAAGGGGAGTTCAACAGCTCTGAAAAGCTGTCACGGTGGTGCTCATTTGTCTGGAAAAAGTTAGATGTCTTGCCTTTTTTTTTTTAAATCCTGCTCTCAGCGGAGTAACACATTTTAAATGGCTAAGTTTAAAGTGATATCCTGTCAGCTACTTTAATGTGTCGGAACAACAGACCTTGGCTTCATATCAGATAAAAATATCTAAAAAAAAAAAAAAAGTGTTGATTTTTGCTGCTGTTAATTGGTGTAAAAACTGATGTTCACTCGACACAGATGTCAATAAGCGCAATTATGCAACACTCACAACAAGATGTTCAGATCTGGGGATTTGCATAGCCATTTCTTCCCTGCCGTGATTACAGCTTCAATTTGGTTGTGTCCACATCCTCCAGACACAAACCTGCTGTTCTCCTGCTAAGAATGGGACTGTGGGTGCATCTGTTTGCGAATACGTGTGATAGTTGAGCGAAAGAATCTCTATATGCATGCTGGTACGCTGATGTGCCTGCTGCTCCTGCGGGCTCACTGTGTGGGTGGTGTGGGCACTTTGCTTCCCTGAAAGCCTTGCCGCGTACGAGTTTGCTTGCAGGAGTTACCTGGTGCTTCTGCTGCTGCTGCTTGCTCAGGTTGCGGCTGTAGGTGTTATATTTGACAATGTCTTGGTTCAGGTCGTCCACCCTGTCCATCAGAAGCTGAAGACTCTTCTCCAAGTGGTTGCTGAAATGAAATGACAACTGTGTCAGGCGGAGTTTTTGACTTGCCCGACAAAATTTGTGAAAAACTTCAGTGAGAACCGAGACGTATCTCTCATCTCTATTGACAAGTTCCATTAAGCTTTAATTTAAAGAGATTTTACAAGCATATAGAGACTTTATAACTACAGCCACAGCGTGTTGCACCTCATAAATACAGCATTAGATAAGTGTTTGATTATGAGTTGAATGTTTGCTTATTTTTCAGGCGTAATAAGAGTCTTTCAGACCATAAATTCACAATAAACATACCGGCACAAATCCCACTTTACTGCTTACTTTGTGATTAACATCACACAAATCGATCCAGCGAGATCATAGGGATGTATGACTCAGCAGCTTTCTCATAAACACTATGGATAAAATGTGTGTTGAGTATAAAAAAGTAAATATTAGATTTTCCATCAGATTCAAGTCTGAACTGTGGCTGAATCGCTCCAAATCGGTAAATTTACATTTAACTTTAAAACTCAATCTGCCGGGGGAATGAATAATTTGGGTTTTAGTTGCATTTTAAAATGTCATTCATCTTTAAAAAAAATAAAATAAAAATAGTAATAAAGAAGTGATAAGACTTTTTGAAAACTTAAACATAAAAAGCATGATACCAAGTGTTACAAAGTCCCAATGACAACAACACTTCTCAGAGTGGATGCTGTTACAGAGTGAAGACAACCTAACGTTTGTCGTTTTCGGTATCAGTAAGTTGAAAACTGGAGTCAGAGGAAGCAAAGATATAAGGAGGCATTTAAAGATAATTATTTAGTATAACTTAAGATTTATGTGTTTTTAGGGATAGAGCTAAACATTTTAAACACAGTTCTTATGTTTTATAAAACACAAATATGTGTAATGCCAGGGATAACAAAAAACGATTTTAATAAAAACCTTGATTTAAAACTTTTTTTTTTCTCTACAATGTGACTACTGTTAGTTTATTTTTGTTTCTAAACATCCATGTCCTTGATGTGTTTGGTTCTGTAAAGTGACTTTGTGGTTTTGAAAAGTGCTTCATAAATGCTTTTTACCTACTTTGGCAATACTAATGCAACCCAAATTTACTTAAAAACATTTCCTTTTACAATATGAACCAATTTTCAGGTCAGTGTCAGTGAAATGTCAGGATAGATGGATGCATTTCCCGTCATAACAGCTGCTGCCTGCTGAGCCTCAACCACCTTGTGAATCTCTCCGATTTAAAAAAGGTTTCTTTGCGTTTTATGGAGTCTGGGGTCTACATAGTAAATGGATTGGCTCAAATAGTCTCTTTGTTAGCTTGAGTGAGGTTTAGAATATATATATATTTTTTTTTTTTACAGTGCATGTGTCGTTCTCAGACAGAAATGTCAGAGAGGGGGGAAAAAAAGAACATCAAAACAGAATGCTAGTCGTCGCCCATCTGATTTTTAGGAACAGTACGTTTCTACCTTGCACCTTGAGTTCAACCTTGACAGGGCTGCAGAGCTCTGCTATAGCTTGAATCCCTCTTATGTTTTCATCTGTTGAATTACGTTGTTTCATTTATGAAGGTTTTGGGTGCAACACAATGCAGCATGTACTGCGAAAACACATATTCCTGCCTCCGTTTGACAAATTCTACCAGGATGACCTGTCTTTGTGTAGGTTTGGGGGAATTTGCAGAGTTAACAGTTTTTTGTTATTTTTTCATCGGGGTTACAAACCCACAACTCTCTTCCAGAGTTATTGGGGCTACAGTCCTATGCTTCTTGGCAACAAATTTTGTTTGTTTTGTGTTTGTTTTGGCTCGACAAGAGCAGAAGTTTACCTTACATGACAGATGGATTCTTCCATAATCACAGCCAGGAGAAAAATCCCTGCTGCCATGTTCCAAACTTTTCTTTTGTTTTGTAGCCAAAATATCAAAATTCAGGCTAACAAGATTCCCGTACTGCCAGCAGGAGATTTTCTTTTTCATTCAGTAACTGGTTCAGTGCTTTTTTAGATAGATTTGTTGTTGACAGATAGATGCTTCATGCAATGTACTGCCATTTTTTTTCTTAAACTTTTTCTGGAGGAAATCCAACAAAGTTAAAAAGAGTGGGATGATCTAAACCCACCATTTTAGAGACAAAGGTCAGAGTTTTCTTAACTGAATGGATTTCATCATGCTGTTAGGTCAGATTTTTTTCAGAGTTGTTTTAAATCCTAAATTTCTCCATGTAACATAAATATTTATTGATTGAAGTCTAAGTTAGATGTCTGGGAAAGTTACTTTTCACTTCATAAGCATCTTTGAAAAAAAAAAAAAAAAAACTCTTGCGGGAACAAAGTCGGAAATCAAAGAGAAAACGCAAAACTAAAGAAATGTGAAAAAGAGCTCAGAAAGATTACAAAATATTGATGAAGAGCTGAAGGTTTTATTCTGCCCAAAGTCATGAATTTCCAGCTAACTGAGCTTCCAACCTGACACCGCTAGTTTGCTAATCATCTCTCATCTCATATTTCAAAGATATCTTGGATCAAATAACCAACAGTATTTAATCTCTAGTCTCGTAATAGAGATAGACTAAACAAGGACCTCCTCACGTCTTGCATATTAAACAAGCCTAATCTCAACTTTTCAGCATGAAGTAGCGGTTCTCTTCATTTTATTTCTAATTATACTATCAGTTCAAACTCTGTTTAGTGGTTCTGAAAAAGTTTTGACTAAATAGTGTCGCCATAGAAACTTAGTTGCAACGTTAAACTTACGTAACACCACCTACGATAAAGAGCGAATGAAATATGAGCCTGTGAGTTTCTTCATACATTGTTGATGTTAAGGTTGCAAGAACTAGTAATTGCTATTAACATTATTACCACAAAAAGCTAATTGCTAGCATTGAGTGCAATTTCCCAAAGATCCTAGTGTTAGACTAAACTCCTAGTAAAAGCATTTTATAGCACTTTTCTCATTAAAACTGTGTTCATTAGCAGAACTGTGGCAGAATATTCAAGAAAGGAAGACTTGCAACTTGAGGTTATTTTTCTGCAATCTGTAAAGAAAAAAATAGCACTTATATTACTGCCATTACTTAGCATTCCTAATCATTATCTACTCCTCATACTTAGTTTACTAAAGACGAGCAAGATAAGTGTGTAGTAAAAGCTGCTATGCTTCTTGTCCCTTTTTTGTAGGTATGAGAATATACTGCAGCGCAAGCATATTGTACAATTGTTCTGACTCCTGCTCTTTTAATATCAACTCAAACTATAAGCGAAATGTCAGACATATAAATCGTTTGGCCAGAGTCCGCACAGGAAAAAGAAACTAAACGACCGCACTGCTGCATAAAAATTAACCCCCTCTCCCACATCTCTCAAAAATATGCACATCCTAAAGACAGCTCTGGATCATCTCAGCTTAGCGTCAGCCTCCTTCCACTGCTAACACCTTAATCACATTAAAATGCAAACATGCACTGCAAGTAACCACGGGCATGTGCATAATAACGCGAACGCAGCGGATGATGATTTATGGGGTGCTATTTTCATATGCCTCAACTATCTGTAACACTACTCGTATTAGAATCTTGCACCTGCTTGAGGTGCGTGCTAATATCTGTGATTACATTATCTGCTTAGAGGGATAGGTGTCTGTTGCCAAAACGAGGACGCTGCATGCGCACTTCATTAGCGAGACGCAGTTTTAGCCTATTCTGAAGCGGGATGCTCACTTTTACAATTTGAACTGAAGAGTAAAAGCATTTCAAAATGAACAATGGTTGGGAATGCCAGTCATTTCTGTATTCTGATCTGGTGCCAGTTCGGTCGTGTTAAACAGTGAGGGGCGCTGTGATGAGTTTGGCTTTCCTACATGAAAACTCAATGGCTCGAGACCAAATCACAGGATAGCGCTTCCCTGCTGTGGCCCTCCGACTGCGTAAGGAACGGCTCCCTCCACGAATGGCCTGCTTAAAACTAGTTTATTAAAGTGATGTGATGGCTAATGCGTGTGGTAGGTTTAAATATTGTATGCATGGATAATCATGCAGTCAGAACAGGAGTCCTCAAAGCACCATTTGCTTATGTTTCAAACCAGTCGATATGCGTGAGTAAATCTTAGGTGTGGAAAAAAATGATCAGTTTGCTTTTCCCCCCCTTTCTTAAGCTTACTTTTGTGTCTAATTGAATCTGCTAAATAGGTTAGAAGGATGGCTCAGTGAGAAGTTTTCAAGATAGATGAGGAATCTAAAATGTTGCACTAAACAAAATTTTGAATGGTTTTAATTAGAGTTATAAAACAACGGCTGATATGTTTATATGGGTTGTATTAAGAATTAATACACTGATACTTCAAGTTAATATTTGTCATAAAAAAATTGTCTGGACACAAATTCAAGTTTATGTCCAAGTTAATCTCGCCAGCAAGTTGAACTTTTTAACCCTGAGGACAGTCGATAATTAACAAAACATCTTTACTGTGGTTGTCAGGGAAACTGTTCCATGTTGTCTTGTTAGAAGATATTTAAAAAGCTTCTTCCTATTTCAGTAACATGTTATGCCTTAACCACAAACAATTTTTTTCTTTAGAACATGGAGGATAAACCAGATGCCATCAGAAAACAAAGGTGCTTGTTGGTCAGTCTTATTGCTTAGGAACACAGAAGATGAATCCGCTGTGATGGAGGGGATCCGTTCCATCCTTCACACTGGACTGTATTAATGACAACAGCAGTGCATATATATCCCTATTAACCTGTTGTAATCAGTAATAATTTAACTGAGCTTGTAAGGTCTTAAATGTATAACAAGGAAGAAAAATCTGGACTCAGATATTTTAAATATATGCTATTATTCTGTTTATGGGCCAACAATATTGCATTTTTATTTTTTTTCCTTGCATTCAGTTAAAATATAAAGTATAGTGGTTAAGCCTAAAACAAAACAGTTTGAATCCAATTTCTTCATTTTAATAAGAATTTTTTCTTAATTTGACTAAAACTCTTAAAAATGTTAGTTTAACTCAAGTAAAACATTTCAAAGTTCGCTAGAAGCAAATTAATTTGCATATTAGCTACTCACAAACATGATTAAAATCTATCCAAATAATGCAGAATTGCTCCACACGCTTTAATTAAATTTTTAATCATAACATTCTGCATGATTTTCAAAGACTGAGGCTAAATTAGTGAACTGATTGATTAGCAAGTTTGACAGATATATTTATTTCAAGGTGAACAGGACAGATGAAATAATCAAATACACATTTTGTTAATTACCTGCATTGGCAATTAGAAGTTAGCATTTTAATCATTTAATGACTAACAATTTAATTTGAACCCTCCAAGTAACCACAAATAAAAGAGAGTAAAAATCATTACAAGGGCTTGTTGGCATCTGCCGCCTGATTTGACCACCTTACCACCTCTTCACCTTCTAAAATGTTTTATGCCGCATTAAACAGCAAGTGTCTACAAATATATTGCAGTCAGAGAATCTGAATGTATGGTAGTTAATTAATTGCTACACTTAGTGCAGTCCATGCAGTTCTTCATCATATGCATATTGCGTCAAGTGATGAATTAAAGATAAATTCGCTATGTATTTTGCAGACCGAGTACAGATGGTTCATCTCAATATGAGTGGGATTATGCATCATGGGGCATTAGCGAGAAACACAGCAGATACGGAAAGTATTCCAACTCCTTTAAGTTTTTCACTCTTTGTTTTATCGCATCCATTTGCTAAAATCAAAAAAAGTTCATATTATTTCTCATGAATGTACACGCAGCATTTCATCTTGACAGAAAAAAAAAAAACAGAAATGTAGAAAGTTTTTGCAACTGTATTGAAAAAGAAAAACTGAAATATCACATGGTTTTGCTCTTAAGACCAGAAGCCTTTTCAGGACAACTTGCAAAAATTTCAGACAAGCAGTTAAATTTGATACGGTCACTTTATTTTTGTTTATTTCTTCAAATTATGGGTCTAAAACCAGAATAGTATTTTGTTTTCTTAAGAAAAAAACTAAGCAAAAAACAACAAACTGATTTTCAATGGAAATATGTCGAATGGGTCTGTGGCTTTTTATCTGTCACACAAAAAAGGATAAAGTGAGCAACTTTGCTGCAAAGATCATCTATGTTGGACATGCAGGTGAGATCAGTGGAATTAAGAAGGTGAAGAGGTCGGATTTTCCCTCAACCACCAAAACAGCCGCCTCTGTCCCCAGGATTATAAAACTATTAAAGTCCTGGATTTCAGGGAAGGAACAAACCAAACCAGAGGAATGAGAACACAACACAACCTTTAAAATAGTTAAAAAGAAAACTTTGCAATCATGAAACTACATTTCTTAATATATGATAGCATTTTTTCCCCCCTAAACTATACATTAGCAGTTAAACGACATCAGGATTATGCATTGCATTTCAGAACAGCCAGCTTCTGCTGACAACTCCAAAAGGTTAAATTATTCAGACCGGTCCACAAGCATTCTGATCAATATTGTATTAGAAATCGAGAACCGACTAGGTATTTCCAATCATTACGCTCTCTATTTAAAGGTCAGCTTCAATGGCACCACATTCAGTGCACTGCAAGTCTGTTCATACATACTCAAATTCCAGTGGGACAATAAAGGACAAACTCTAAAATTGTACTGATGTGTGAATAGAAGAAATTGGTTGACATTCAGTAAATTGAAGGTTCAGAGGGGAGTTGTTTAACAAAGCTGCTGTGAAAATGACTTCCATTCTCCAAAATGAGCATTTTATTCTGATGGAGACTTTTTAACTGATGGACCGGGGCACAAAACGGATAGCTGGATCGCTTTCTTCCATAGCTGCATAATTTGTTTCAAAGGAGACATGAAATCCCCTCTACATAACAGCGGAGTGCAGCATTAACTTGGTTAAAATACAGCTAAGATTTAAATAAAAAGCATTAAATTGGCTGTTACAAAAAAGATTTACATTGAAGTTGGTCCACATTTCAAAACCTTGTGGAAAGCCTTTAGTTCATTTTATGTTTAAATCCAACCCTGTCAATATTTTATTGCAAAAAGGGTGACAGGTTGAAGGGAAGGAACTATGAAAAGCTTTGGTTGAAAATATCTGCTCTGAAACTACGTCGCAATGGCTCAAGTTCATCTGTCAAGGGTCATTTTTTCCCCACATTGTATTCAATTCACAGCAACATCTCCATCACCACCTCCTCTGTGACCCCATTTCTCTGGCTTGTCCCGGCGCTCGGCCCCTTTCTTTTACTGGATACACATCATCAGGGTTGCCTGATAGCAGAGAGAGCAACTGTGTCATGCAAGAGCTTGGACGTGTCTACAGATAAAATGGGATGGAATATATCTTGGATGACTTCAAAGAGGAAAAACAAAAACACTATTTGACCTTCATATGTCTTGTTAAAGCTGCAGTAGGGAACTTTTTAAGAATTATATTTGCTAAAACTATTGCTGTGCTGTTACAGTATAAGACAGATAATCTTTGAAAAAAAAAAGAAAAAAGAAAACAACCTCTGTGTGGTTCTACTGTCATCTGCAGAAATACACCGCTCCTGGTCAAAAACAATCAATAAGGACCAGGAGGAGAGTTTTAGCCCTGTCAATCACCTCGTGTATGCGCAGCAGCTGTGCTAATGGTGGAGAAACGACTTAACATTCCAGGAACTGTTTATCCACTATGCTATGGAGCCTGAGCTTTTGTGGGAGGCTCCATCGTAGGTAAGGAGCTGTAGGGCAGCAGAGAGCCAAGATACTGGGTGTGAGCAAGTGTGATTGACAGTGGTGAGACCCTCCTCCTGGCTCTGATTGGTTGTTTCTGACCTGGGGCAGCAGTGTATATATGCAGATGGCAGTAGGACGTCCGCATCAAGTGGCTGCTGAGAAAATAATACCACTACAAGGTGAATATTGATATAGATCAAAGCATTGAAGCATTTCAAATTATTTGCAGAAAATGTCCCTATACACATTTGTTTAAAAAGAAAATCTAAAGTATTTGAAAGAAAATGCAGATTTGAGGTTAAAATACCTAGGTGTATTGCTAATGTACATTGTATAAGGTAGTGTTTGCAAAGCAGGCAATCCAGAAGCGCTACTCATTTTCCTTGGCGCCGATTGGCTGTATCCCCAACAGCGTAGACAAGGAGGGTCGTGAATGTCAGCTTCTGTGGTAGCAGTTTCCACTCAGCATAATAATGCATGTTAAGGCAAATTTGGTGTTTCCAATATTAAAATGGGCAGTTGTGTTTTCAAGAGGGACTCAGGTATTCATGGATCTCAGCTATTCATGGACACCCAGCAAATACTGGAGGTCCGCTTTATTTAGGTGTTCAGAAATATTTCTGGTTGCAATAAACCAGGATAGTCATGGAACAGAAACTAACATGGGGGCCAACTATCACTGCTAAGTGAAACTAAAGCTGCTAAGCAGCTGCTTGCGGGCTGCACCTGAGCAAATAGTCTGACTAATTAACAAGCTAATATCATCTTATTAAGCTTGAGTGAAAGATAAAAGCAGAGCAGCAAAAACCTTTAATGATCTGCACAACACAAATGCTTAAGAAGAAACTAAGGAATAATTTGGCTCTGAATATAAAGACGATCATGCACGGGGTCAAGGATTTTAGGAGGGGAAAAAAAATATTTTATCCTCAAACATAAAAATAAAGTGTGTGTGGAGAGTTCCCACATTTATTCCTGGGGACTCTTGTCTCTGAAGATCTTTCCTGGAAAGAAGGGCGAAGAAGGCCCAGCAGCAATTCCACTTCTTCAGAGTCCTTAGATGGAAAAGACTGGAGGGGATGCTGCTGGTGACCTTGGTTTGCTCCACCATTGAAAGTGTGCTGGTGTATGGTATCGCGCTCTGATACGCTGGCTGCACTGAGGCTGAGAGCAAGAAGCTGGGCCGGGTGATAAAGTCAGCTGGTAAGATAGCTGGCTGCCCTTTACACTCCATGTTCAAATGTGTTTGCAGCAGTACAAGTTACTGTTTCTTTTCTGTTTAAAATAAATTATATCAAATCAGGCTTTTTATAGTTTTAGTGGAAATACCTTCATCCAAGAAAACCAAGGCACTTTTACGAAACGTTAAACTGTGTAAATCCCATACCAGCATTAGCCTTACCCTCAGTAACAGGACATTAAAGTCAATAGGCACAGTTAGGGACAAGACCAGGAATGATGGAAGCAGAAAACTTTCTTTTAGCAGTTTTTATGGACTAGCTAAAGGCCAGCACAAAATAACTTATAGTCTAAGAAAGAAAACTACAGAAACCTTTAGTAAAGTTACTCTACAGTTTTCTAGAGTTGAGCCACATGACACTGACAGAAACAAAAACCTTTACACTAAACGTCAGACGTAAATAGAGTACCATCATTAGGTTTCTCCAAAGATGCATTGGGACAAAATTAAAGCAAACATTGTAAACACTGTTTGGATCGGTTACAGTCGGGCTCTCGCTCCTATTTTAAGCAACTCGACAGCTTAATGGCAAGAAGCTCTGCTGAGATCTCCCTAAAGGAAAACTTCCTGTAATGAAATCCAGTGGGAGGCGAGCTGTTGCTGGATGACAACGCTCCACATGTGAGTCAGACAGTCAGCCATTCCGGGAAGACTGTTTTCTAAATTCCCAAACTGTGACTGGGAAAAGGTCACGCCACACTTCATAAAGCTTTTATGGACTACCTTTGAGAGACTGCAAAGTGCAAAAAAGGCTACTTGTACCACCAACTGATGTAACTCAACCATTGCCAAGTTTCAACCAGGATCGACTATTTTTTGGTTAAACAGAAGAACTCATCCCGACTGCAAGCATTTTGCTGTTTGCGAAGACATAGTCGTTGCAGCTGTAAGTGGAACTACATTTAAAATAAAATGACCATAGAACGCAATTGGGCATGTCGAAAAAGATCAATGTTAGCAGCTTATCTGTGTCCAACACCATCCTTGGAATAATGCTGATTTACAAAAGGTAAATCTGCATGTATTTACCTTCTGTTGACATCTCACAGAAACAAATATGAACAGGAGGCAAAGCATAAACCACACAGGTTTAGATCCATGGACAGAATTACCATAAAAGTGCCTGATAAACCGCTATCTAGTCCTTTCAGTTGCAAATAAAGCACTGCTACTTTGCTACATTTTATTTTTAATTATAGTCATTTAGCAGCTGACAGAGGAAACCTGTTTATTTAACGTGGGCCAACTGCGAAGATTTTTATAGCCTATAAATGCTTTACGTCCCGCTACAAGGGAAGATTGGGTCATAAATTAGAAAATAAAACCCCTCAATTTAATGTAAAATAAAAAAATTTAGATACAGCAAGAAAAGTAAGTATAGAGATAAAAATCTGTGCCAAATTTGATTTTAAGACAAGCGGTATATCCAGTTCCAAAGCCAACGGGCGGATCAATCATGCTTCGGGCTTGTGCTGCAGCCCGGGGCATATTTTACTCATAGTGGAGTAGAATCAAGCCAATAAAAGAAAACATCACACCATCTGTATAAAAAAAAAAAAAAAAAAAAAAAAAATGCTGACGATAAAAAAAGAGCAGGAAAGAATAATGATCCCCAAGAAAAGTTTAAATTACCAGACCTGCCCAGATGCCTCCTTGCAGAAACAATCTGAGAAAAATCAGCAGAAAATGAACCGATAGACTCTCAGTTGGCAACAAAGCATTTACAGGCCAAAGACAGCTGCCGACCTGAAGGGCGTCCAATCCTTTCCTCCAAGGATTGGACGCCTACTTTTGCCTACTTTTTAGGCAAAAGCCTAAAAAGCGCTTTTGCATTTTAGGCTTGCGGAGACCATAAAAGATGCAAATAAAAAGTAACGCTGTTTAAAAAATTTAAGACTTCCAGCCTTTTGGAGAACATTTTGTATTCTACTTGCTTAGCTGCTCTCATGATTGGAAAATTTGCCCCGTGGTGCCCGTACTGTTTAATGCATTTCTATTTACATACGTTTCAACTCAGGTCGATCACACAGACAAGTGGTAATGGACCAAGCCAGCTGCCTAAATAGACAGAAAAAGTAAAAACCCTAAAAGCATTTTTTATAATGAACTACCAAGCTTCTGATGATTGAGCAGGAAGTGATGTTGAAGCTCAACAAACGAACTCCAGCCTGCGACATTGCAAACATAGAGTCGTTTCCAAGATGTTTTGGCTACATAGATGAATTTACATTCATGCAATCAATCACCACGATCAACATCATCATCTGTGGTAAGAACAACCCTGCTTGCTGAAGTGAAACTGCACTCAGTCAGCCTTATACACAGATGACATTGATGAATGGGCCAGCAGATTGGGAAATGAGACAAAAGGAAAAACATTAAATAAAACCCATTATCGTTTCTGGGTTCTTTTTTTTATTTTTTATTTATTTTTTTTCTGAAGGAGGGGAAATGAATAGAAAAGGGTGGAGCTGTCAGCCGAAGATGTAGAGAGATGGACATTACAATCCCAAACCAGAACAGAGCTGCACAGCAATCTGACAACTTCAGGAAACAATTTCATCTTGAAAGGCATCCCATCGGCAATCATGTCAGAAAGCCTATGGGGAGGCCTTCTTCTCTGCTGCTCCCCCCACCTAGTTTTGGGGAGATATCAAAAAGTTGTGCTTCGACTTCAGAGCAGTCATCTTCGAAAGTAAATAACATGCAAGATAAGTGAGTCTACCTGACAACTTTAACAAATGATCGTATCTGTGTTTAGGAGCGGCTGGCCGTGCATTCTAAGAAGAAGAAAAAAAGAGGCAATGTTCACACGACGCTCGGATGCTCAGAAGGACTCGGAGGAGAAGAATAGCGATTCCTGCGGTGATTCTGGGTAATGTACGGGTAAGTGCAGTGCGCTATGGGAGCAAAACAGTGTATAAATCAGCACTTCCAGTCGTTATTGTGCTAATTTCTCACACCTGCCCCTGGGAAGCTTTTTGATTAGCAGCTTCACAGCTGTTGCTCCACTTGCAGCAGTTTATCTCCATAAGTGATTGCTGATAAATTCTCCTGAGACTGATGCAGAGCTCCTCTGAGATGTAAATGTGAGACTTAAAGAGTGGGCCTGTGAGCAGATTCGAGGGGTGGATCTTTGCTCCTATGGCGCTCATTACTGATATGAGAAAGTCTGATGGCTCGTTCTGTTCCTGAACACATATCTGAATAAATTAGCAGGGACAGTTTTAATGTACCTACATTTTAGTATCAAGGTCAGCCAGGCAATACTGACGGCACAGTATGACCTGAGTGAAGTTGATCTTCTTATTGTCCTCAAATCTAATAAACTTGCTGTAAAACATTTGTGCAGAAAAATGCTTTGTTTGTGCTGCTGTCATTTTTTAAAACATTACTAAGTTTCTTGAGGTCATAGAAGATCCAACCATTTGTGAAAAACAAATTTAGTGTCAATCAACTGCAAAATCTGTTTGTGCTGCTTTTGTTTTCACGATATTAATGAAAGTTCAAAGGTCAAAATTCCAACTAACTCCCCCACGTTACCCAAATCAAACAAAACTGCTTTTTTTAAAGCTTATTTGTAAAAATCTGAAAATAGACTAAACGTTTCCCAAATCTCAAAATGTAAGTATTTCTGATTGTGAACTACAGATGATCAGATACAGTCCTTATGTGAACCAGGTATTCTCTGCTAACAATACATTTTTATTTTATGAAAAACAACAGGTCAACTTCAGAACTACTTTCTGTCAAACATAGCTTGAAGACACACACCTTTGCATCTAGGACTGCCCAAGGTGAGTTCTTAATGATTACTAAGGCTTCCAATAACAGTGGGATTGATGATTCTGGTAAAACAGACTTTTTAACCACTAAATGTACTCAAATTAAATATTTTTTGTGATTGATACTGCAATAAAAAATTATTAGATTATAATTCTTTTTAAATGGTTTCACTAGGGGTGCCAATAACTTTGAAGGGTGCTGAAATGGTTCTTCAGTGATGGACGATTAGGAAATTTTAAGTGCCTAAATTTCAGCAACCATATGAAGATATCCTGCATAATCATTTAAAAATAAGACTTAAATGTCGAGGCAGGAAAAATAACTTTTTTTTTTATTGTCAACAAATACCGCCATAAAACTAAAAGGAAGAAATTATTTATCTCATTTACATTTTCCGGCCGTGTACCACAGAACTTCATTATCCTCTAAAACTATTAAGACCACATGAAAACAGCCACAGCAGAGCAGTAGGTGTCACATTCCTTCATTAACTCGGAGAATAAACTTTGTTTTGCAGTCTGGCGTTGTTTATATGAGACGGTGGATGCACAGAATGTGACCTTGTCCTCATGGATATGTCACCTGCATATTAAACTATAGAAAATGATCTCAGTTTGACCCAGACGTGGCAGCTCTCTAATGGTCAGTTCCTCGGCTAATAAGCAACGCAGAAATAAACCAAACATGTTGCGGTGTGAATTTACTTTATAATAATAAAGTTATCACTTCATAAAGCCGATGGAGAACAGGCCAACTGCACTGATCAAATGTATTTGTTTCTTCAGGAAACGACTGCTACTGCATAAAGCTGGAGTTGGACGAGTTCCCTCACCACTTATTTGAGATGATATTAAAAAAGAAAAATGGATGCTTTCTGGAGACTCCAAACAGTCTTTTAGTAGCTCTCGCCGTGGTTCTCCAGGGTCTGCGTTCCATTCTAATGGCTTTTAGAACACTGTTGTGTTCTGACAACAATTCCCTAATGTCAAATCAATTTTAATTTAGAAGTGGCTGCAGGCCATGTCAGCAAATGCATCTTACGGCCTTCAAAGAGATACAATGATGTAGTTTTAATGCTTGAACAATGCTTTTAAGAAATTCCCGCTTTCTTCAGAACAGAAGTACTCCCCATTACGGTGGTATTTATGTGCAAATGGATCTAATGAAAGTGACAGTGTGCTCAGTGTTGGGCCATCTGGGGATTATGCTTTTTCTTTCAACAACCAGATTTCTTTTAGTTGGGTAGTGTTTTGTAAAGGTTTATGAAATGTTGAACCATTTTTTGACATGTTGGAAAAAGGAAACAAGAATTTAATTGGTTGAGAGTTGAATCTATGTCATACAAGGTCATCAGAAGTGAGTTTAACTGCAAAAACAAAGTCTTACCAAGTGTTTTCGGCCTAGTCTTTAGTGTAAATATGTTATTACACTTGAAACTAGCTTAGTATTTTTTCATCAAGAAATATGAGCTTGTTTTAAACACATAAAATGGACTACTTCCACTGGCAAATTACTTGTTGGTCCAGAAAGTATACCAAAAATACTTGGTAGAATTTAGTTTTTTTTAAGTGTTTGAAGCCCCAAAATGACAAAGATAATATCACAATCAAAAACACTTGGCAACCAAGATGGTTAAAAGAAACAAGCTAAAAAACTCACTATTCCCCCCGATTGAGCGTGCAGAGACATGTTGCAAGTATTTACCTCTGGAGGACTAAAACCTGCTAGAAACAAATCCTGGCAAAAGGTGTCGACCCTGAGTCTTTGTGTTAAATGTTACAGTGGGCTTATGTCTGACCTGCTGGAGAGGTTGAGCAGTTCGTGCTTGTCGGAGACGGTGGACTTGTCCTCCAGCTCCCACAGCAACACATTGATGAGGTGGGAGTTTTTGATGACTATGGGCACCTCCTCGAACATGTTTTCAAAGCCGACGCTGGCCTTCTTCAGGCTGGAGGAACAGAACATGAAGATGATGAAACCACATGTTATAGTTGGCTTACATTCAATGAACTGTGGTGAGGTACCATTAAAATTCAAGTTTTTAGTCTGCATTTCCACTCAGGTGAGGAGGAACGAGAGAAAGAAAAAAAATCTAATTATCACTGACAGAAATATGTGTCCTTTGTTAGTAAAGCGGATTAACCATTAAGCAATCTATATAAGGTATCCACTAACAGTTCTGGTAAAAACAAGCACACCATCTGTCAACAGTGTTAAAAATATATAAAGGAACATGAGGTTGTTTTAAAGGGGATGGCTTCCATAACAACCAGCCACATTAACCTTTAAACAGAGCTGTTTTTCTGCCGAAGTACATTTGCATTCAATTCCCAAAATCTGCCTTTTACTGTTGAAAAGGTAATGTTTTGCAATGTTAATCCCCACCTGAGAATTGTATCTCATCACTAAAAGAAAAAGGAAAATAAAGACAAATCTTATGCAAGTTGCATTTTGATTTAGACAGTTGCTTAACAGCATATGCCCCTGAAAGGTCCCCCGGCCCCGAACTGCTGGCGACACTAAATAAAATGACTTTGAGTTAAGTTTGGTTAATATCTCATGTACAGCTAATGAACAGTTTCAACACGTTTTCAGAGAAGATCACATGTGCCTCCAGACTCAAGGATGGAGGATTCCAGAAGTGAGTGCTCGGGCGAATAATGGACAAACGAATGGATGGACAGATGGATAATGGACAGATTGCTAGATCGAGGGATGGCTGGCAGGATGAATGCATAAGAAATAACAGGCAAATAAACTGATGGATGGATGGATGAACAACCAAACAGATTGATAAATGGAGGGAAAGACAGACAGACAAATGGAGTCTTGAGAATGAACCAAGGAGTACACAGTGAACAAATGGACAGAAGGACAGATAGGAGGATGGATGCATGGCCAGCTACAGAACAGACAGATAACTAGACAGAGAAATATTCATATTTGTCCATGGATGGATAGATGATAGATAGAAAAAGGATGGAGAAGAAAAAGACATTTGAATGGACGGATGCGTAAGAAATAGTGGGTATATGTACAGATAAATGAATGGATTGAAGAATTGTTGGAAAGACTCACAGTTGGACACACTTTGACAAAAGCAAGGATGGATGGACACATAAAAAGACACATGGATTGTGGAAAAACACTTGGATATATGGTGGACAAATGGATGGCAAGGACAGACTGGAAACTGTTCCGTGTTCTTGCCCAATATTCATCCAAACCTGAAAACATTCTACAGTTTTTCAGTCTGCTATAGTCCACCGCAATACTCTTGCACAGCGCACATGCTGCAAACAAATGTTAAAGATTGGCTTGGTAGATCCTTGCTCTAGGATCGATACACATAACTGCATTATTCTGCCTTGTTTACTGTACCACAGACCAGTATGTCTGTGCCATAAATGGGGAAGAAAAGAATAATGGAATTCTTTTAAGATATTATATTGATTGAAAGTCTTTTATATTCTAAGTAGAGCATCACCTCAGGCAAACATAAGAAGAGACGCTGACGCACAAAAGTGGGTTTCTGCCTGAAGCTTAGAACAGAGGACAACTCATTTCGGAATAAATTATAAGAATCTGTAGGAAAAATCTATAGTTACATAAATACTGCTTAGGAATTTGACACAATTATCAATCTGGAGTATTTTAAAGCATTTGTTGCATTCTGTGACCTTTCCAAATGTCTGCAGCGTGACATAAAATGCTGCCCACAAGGAAACAGAAGGACAGTGCTCTGTACCATAGGCAGGACAAATTACTCAACCATACTGGACACTGGCACACTTAATGTCAAGCTCTCTGTACGTTGGGCCCCACTGGATAAAGTCAAAGGTTCCCTACACGGGCGGACTAATTTGATGCTGTAGATTGTGTGCTGAAGTGGACACTATTGACCACTGCCTGCACAGCCCAGTGGAGCTGGAGGGAGGTTCAAAGGGATCAGGCCACTCAACTTTTATCTCTCTGATGCTTTTCATTTTAAAAACATGAACAACATTTGTAAGCATATATAACCTCAAATATAGATGAGAAAGATGGAGGGGGTGGGGGTTATGCTGACTGAAGCTGACATTGGGGAGAAGACACTTGAAGTTTAACACCTTTGTAGGACAAAAAAATTGAAAATCACTAGGGGTGGACAATATGGACTTGAAGTTTCACTACAATATTTGTGGTACTATTGTGATGATGATAAAAGCGACAATAAGAACTATATTGATTATTTTTTTAGGTAACTGTATGGCTGTGACTTAATGGCACAACATCAATAGCTCCACAAACACAAATACTGCTCTAGAAAACCATTCCCATTCATAATACACTTCTTTAGGACACCAATCACAAAGAATTGTGAATTGAACCACTAAATCGCACAAACGGCATTTAACTCCATTTAATCATATGCAATAAATTAAAATCTTTTAACAAATTTATCACAAAAAATTAATAAATGACACAAATGCCCAACCCCAACAATCACTGATATTGTTGCATTACTTATTAATTTAGTAAAAAAACTGAGAAAATACTGTAAATTTGCATCAAAGTCATTGTTAACCATCATATACCAATCATATGCTTGTTAAAAACACTTATTGTAGCTACAGTAAATTATAGGAACCAATGAAAAGCTGCAGAAACAAGTAGGTTTTTGACTCGTGGCCAAACACTGGCTCAGGAAAAGTCTGGGGGCAAAAAAGACAAAAATATAGAGAAATAAAAATAATAGAAATAGCAAAGAGCAATAAAACAGTGCTGTTAAAAAGTCCCTCTGTCTGTAAATACACTTTGTAGGAGTCAGAATGCAAATCGGAAGATTCTGAACAGTCCGTCACCTAACGCCTCTGGGGTTTTATTATTTGGACAGATAACGCTTGCACTTATCTGAACATGTGCGCCATGTCCTCACGTGTGTGTTTGTGTCTATGTGAGGCTGGCTGCACTCGGACTGCTGCGAACCGCAAGGAAAACAGTCCCCTCATTACGTTCATTTTTAGCCGCAATTTAAAAGCAATTACGATAAGCCTTGAGGTCAGAAAAAGCGTAAACATGGAACATTTGTTCGAAGGGCAAGGGCGAGCTGATAAATCATCATCATCTTCATCAGCATCCATCTCCAACTGCCAGTAAATCACTCCCCCGTGGAAGCGCGGTGCTGCATTTGCATCCGCTGAATAAACAGAATCAAGAAGGGGCGAAAAAGCTACAGTTTTAATTCTACATCTGGGTAAGCAATGTTTGTCCATGAGCGGACACGCAATTGCAGACAAAGGATAGACAAGTGCGTTGTTCTGTGATGTTACTTACCCTTCGGGGGTGAAGTCCTTCTCTTTGCAGATCTCCATGAGCTTCGGAGTGAGTCTGTAGGCTTTCAGAGATAGGGAGCCTTGGGCTGTTTTTATAGGATCTACGATCAGAGAGGGGGGAAAAGTTCTTAAACAGAATCATGTATAATTAATAAAGTAAATGATCCAACTTTTAATTTCATTGTTTTACGTTCAAGTTTTAAGTGAGCCAGCTTACAACGGACATACACGATGAGATTTGCACATCAGTATAGCAAAAGGTCTTTGATGTCTACTGGTTGAACTCTATCAGACATGCCAGACAGCCAACCAAGCTTATTACTGCACCAAATGCAATTTTCTGGCCGATTCCAGACAATAACATCATGTATCGGTTGTGCTCCTAACTGTCCATCCCAGACACTGGTGTCCTCATGGACCCATTGACTAACTTGTAAGTTTTTTTGAGGGTGACAGTTAAAGGGTTGATGGCTGCGCTTTGTTCTCCATTGTTTCCATCCAGGATTCCATCTCACAGAGTCAAGAGTCTCACATTTTCCAAAATGTCTTCATTTACAATATTAAAGAGTTCCTCTCATTGGAACTGAGGGACCAGTCCCAACTCCTGAAATACAGCTCCACATCATAATCCCCTCTACACTAAACTTCACAGTTGACACTAATCTGTCAGGAAAGTTCAGTTCGCTTAGCAGCTGTCAAACCCAGTTTGGGTTGCCACACAGAGAGAAAGGTTTCATCTCTCCAGAGAACATGTCTGGATTGGTCTGGAGTCCACTTGGTGATATGCTTTATCCCCGGTATCAAATGTTTTGCATCAAAAAGCTATCAGTGTTAGCAATATCACAACAGCAAAGGACTGCTTAGACAAAATAAAGCATAAAGTCTATTTCAAGTATCACACATTCACTCTGTGCTTATTGAAAATATATCTGGACAGTGGAAATGACTAACCGTCCAGCTTAACTATATATTTTCTTGATATCAAACATCATTATTTTGCGATGCTCTTGGTGATGTAAGGCTTAGATACAGCTGCTCAGTCATGGAAGCTGTTAGAATAATTAAGTTTTGTTATCATTCTTACATAAGTAGTTACTAGTTTGTTTTTCATTAAAAGGTTAGGTTAGTTTTCTCTCACCCCAGTGAGAGAAGGAATTTGCTAAAATGTGTAACCTTTCGTTAACCTCGAGCATGTTTCTGTTGGTGGCCTTAGGAGAACTTCTGATATACTCCTCAGTCGTAAAACTCTGCGTTTGCTTCCTCTGCTCCCCCTTTTCCTGATATCAGGATAGCCCCCCTTTCTGTTACAGCAAATAAAAAGGCCAGCTCTGAAGACAAAGGCAGAACACATGGTGAGCTGCTTGAAGAAGCAGCTCTCTATTGTCTTCTCCCTCTGCAGAAGTTTGGTTGAAAATTAACGTTGTCTGTGGTTCTCTTTTTATTTAGGTAAACAAAATACCTATCAGAAGCCAATTCTAAGAACTTCTATATCCATTGCTTGTGAGCTAATCTGAAGGCCACATGAAGTACAAAAGTCTGCAGCTATTGATTTTGCAGAAAGTTGTTGACCTTTGCACTAAGTGCTTCAGCATCCACTGACCCCATTGTTTTTTTTGTACAGATTACCTTCAGATAAAATCAGGTAAAATATATTTTTGTTGTAAAAAATTTTGGGGGAAGTATAATGATGCTGTGCTGCCATGATATATATGTATTTTATTTTAACTTTGATACAGTGAGAATCTCAAACTGGTATGTGTTTAATTTCCTGCATATAGTCCAGTCACAATTAGATGTTAAAACAAAGTGCGAACATACAGCTCATTTAATATATCTAAGATTGTTGGAATATGTCAGCAAATGATTCACTGTATAGTGAATTTTCAAGGATGCAGCCATGTTCTGTAGATGCCCTTTAACTAAAAGCTTAATGATGAAGTTTCACAGGCTTGCGTTCTAACTTCCTGGCCATTAAACAAGTTCAACTACTGGATCTGCAAATGAAAAGTAATGACATGACAATAATAATCAGGATTTGTTTCCGTTAATGAAACACAAAGGTTTGTATCTGCCCTCTGTCCCCAACACCATCAGCCAGACATTATAATAGCTCCAACACAGAAAGCCTTGTGTTCCTGCTGACAGTATAAGAGGTTCATTGAAGACTCGTTTCTGCTGCTGACGTACTTGTGACAAAGTACAAAAAAGAAGTCTTGAGCCGTCACTCATCTCTAAAGTTTTCTTCCGAGAGACCAGGCTTTCAGTTGCACTCAGACTTCGTATTGTAGCATGTTCGTGGAAGAATACAGTGCCTTGCTCAGGATGTCATAATCCTTGAACGTTTTCTTATTTTGCCTCTTTACAAATCACCAGCTTCAGTGGATGTTATTAGGCTTTTCAGGAAATGAGAAAACACAAAGATGTGCACAATTCTACAACGTTAGAAGGAATATGATGCTTGGGTTTAGTTTATTAAACCAACAAAAAAACAAAATCTAAAAAATGTGGCATGCATTAATATTCAACCCCTTTTTTCTCAAATACCCTCTAAATAAAATCCAACACAATGAATTGCCTTCACTGGTCATCTAAATATGAACCCTGAACACACCAACTCCACATTAACTTATGGCAGTGAAAGGATCATGCTTCATGTTCATGTTTCTTCAAGAGAAAAGGGTAAAAAAGCAATAAAATAATTCTGATGAAAAGAGATTCAAGTTTTAAAATTCCCCAATCAAGGTGGTGCATGTTTTGTTAGTCAAGCTCAAAAAATAGAGTCAAAAAGAGTTTGTGGTTGTAGCATGACAAAATTTAACTTCTGTGAAGCCAATCCGGTTAATCTAGTGTGTTAATCTAATTTACTCATCTGTGAATATGAATGCCAAAGAGCTATTAGCAAAAGATAGATGCTGCACCTCAGCTGTGTCTGGATCTTCCCCTACTTATACGGCGCATGACTCACAAAACGACTTTCTGATATATGCAGTCTTTAAGGTATGAAGATTGTTTTTACCACCCGGCACACGTCCTGTTTTCGCAAATTTTATTTAAAAGCAATACGGCATCCATAAGCTCTTCAAAACCTCTGGAGAAGAAGACTGGAAATGAAGAAAAAAGTTTCAAGAAAATGAAAACAGAAAAAAGTCAGAGGACCTTCAGAAAGCTTGAAAAACCATTGATGGAGAAAATATTAAATTGTTACCATCAAGTCTTTCTGCTTTGAAATGGAAAGAAATCTAAGATGGTATGAAACATTTCAAAGTTACAAAGTCCCACAAAATGATTTTAAACATAATACACAGTCAAATAAAATTTCTACAATAATTATCCAGGCAATTCATGAAAACTAGATGCAAGCTATGAGTTTTTTCTCTTTCTGTAGCAGGTGCAATAATTGAGATTCAACCAACTGAGAGTGAGCAGGCTACAATTTGCCTGTAGTTTTTGTGTTATTTATTCACTTTCCCAAAAAGTCAGCCGTGACAAGCTATTTGCCTACAGATTCGCCAGTCGAAATAAAGACTGACGGTTGACAGCAGGTCTCAGTTGTTCCCGGTGAGAGCAGAGAAGGCCAACACGAGGATCGCTCCTTTAAATCCACAGGAAGAGTGCTGGCTGAATTAAAATACTGAGTGATCCTGATTGAACTCTAAAGAGCCTCTTGAATTCAAACACAAAGCCTTGATCTATTTCTGCGAACAAAGACCTGCTTCTTCCATGTGATGCACAGATAATTTTATGCATTAGTCCTGTTGGTCAGTATGCAAGAAAAACAGAATGCACTTATGTTTGATCTGCAAATGTCAAAAAGAGACTCGGATCAAGACAACCAAGAGCACAGAATAAAGTCTGAAGGAAAATGCCTGTTGCTTCCAAATAACACGGATTAGGTGGAGAGCTGTTGTTCACTGCTCCCCCAAATAATCAAATAAGAGCATCTTAAAAGCATTTTACATCTTCCCAATCTAATTTTAAGGTCGATCCTAATTTAATATAGAATCTAAGTTTATAATTGAAAATGTTATTTATTTCAGTTATTCTGATCAAATGAGTGTTATTTAACCATTTATGTTGATAACATTTTATTGTTTGTGGTTTAGAGCAATTGAAAACCAAAAATTCTGTTTCACAGAAAATATATAATATTAAATTGCTAAGAAAAAAAATAAGCTTTGACGGGTTGTGAATAAGACTGTCATGACACAACCATTAACATGACATAACACCTGTCATGAACATGAATATTTATGACTATTTATGACTGTTCAGGAAGACTTACTCATGTTCATGACAGATGTTATGTCATGTTTATGACTTATTCACAACCCGTCAAACAAAGTGTTACCAAAGATTTTTATTAGAATTGTGCCATTGCCAGTTGACTTAGTGGAAAATTGAGTTGAAGGAAAAATGTTATCTAAAAAAAAAAGATGCACTACTATAAGGTGAAGCAAAATCCTGCTGAGTGGATTTTGAAGCAAAGTCCATTTAAAAGTTTAGGAGAAACTTACAAGGTGCAGATTTTAGCTGGAGTCTGCTAACCCAGAGATATCCAAACAACTATAGTAGAATCTTACCTGGACTAAAGAGAAAACTGACTGGATTGCTCTTTAGTGATCCAAAATCCTCATATGAGATTAAATAACATTTTGCATATTATTAGGAAATCTTGCTCCTGGTATATGGAGGAAGACTGAAGAGGATGCAAGAATCTTGAGGTTCAGATCGAGGTTTCCACAGCCGTGTCTAAAGCTAGGGTTTTTCCACAGTTTTAAGTCAGAGTCTGCGTTTTCTAACAGGAGAAATTAGGCCACTTCAACCTTCATTTTATTGACCAGGTGTATTGAGACGCCAGTTTCATTTTTCTCAATGACTCAGAAGCTGCCAACTCTGTCTTACTGAACATGGCATCACTGTGCTTGACTGGCCAGCCAGCTTCCCTGACATAAACCCCTTAGAAACTCTGAGGTTTTGTCCAGAGAAAGGTGAAACACCACATCCAACCACTCCCTGGTGTGGCCGTGAATACTGACAGGAAAGTAGGGGCCTAAGGAGGAGGAGGTGTGGCCAACGTTCCGATTATGTTTGCAACGACAATCAGCAATGGAGAACCTGAAGGTTTTGGTTTTGATGGACTCAAATAAACCCAGATATTTAATTTTGTCTTAAGGACAAATAAAGTGTCAAGCTGATAAGATTAAAGCCTGAAATTGTTATTATGGCTGACTCAAATAGACTCAGATATTTAATTTTGTCTTAAAGAAATTATTTGCTGATGCAATCATATTGGAAATGATTCAGATAAGCTGATTAGTTTCTACTCTGTACAGATCTATATATTGTATGGCATTTTATATCCTTTTTATTCCCCAAGTTTATATTTAGATAAAAGGTGTACACCAATATCCACGCGTGACCATTATTGGACAAGAAAACCCGAACAAAGAATAAAATGCAATGTATGGCTTGTACCACCCCTGACATGGTTCTGAAAAACAAGGAAGAAGTACACAGGGTCTGCTAATGGAGACGGAACCGGTCAGAACCGGTAAAAAGTAATGCCCATGGAGAAGCGGCTTTAGATACATCTACAGACAGTGAAGCACAATCTCCAATTCTGCTTGATATTTAGAGAAAGTGGTAATTTCATTAAAAGCTAATCAGTTTCTCAGCCAAAGTACCTTCAAAACCTCTAATTACCCTTGTGTGTGTCCATGTCAACCTCATCAATAAACTAAACTGACTTGTTCAACAAATTTAAAACTGGTTTTAACAACCTGCCATCCTGTACAGGCACCGGACATCGGATCGGTTGGCTGGCTGATTGATTCTTTCATCGGTATAAAATGACCGGTGAGCTAAGAGAACTAAAGAAATAAAAATTTTTTAAAAAAAAGCAATCGATGGTTGTTTCCCCTTTGACTTTAAGCAGAGATAATGTAAATTCCTTTGGGGTGCTTTGATCCGTTAAGTGCTGCATTATTGATTGACATTAGCAGGAGGCCTCTTTTAGAATGAGAAAAGGCTGCGGTGCCCCACTGCCAGAGCCACCAGCTGGCAGGACCAGTCACAGACTTGCAGCTGGAAAATTCTTCTAATCTATCTTGTGTCTGAAAATGATTTTAAAAGGTAGAATTTGACAGAGTTTGCTGGTGAAACTCAAAGCTGTCTTTTTTATATATATATAAAGATGGCAGTTCTGTTTTTGTCTTTCACCTGAAAAGTAAAAGACAAACACTGTGAAAGTAAAAATCTGTCTTCATCAAAGATTTCTAATCTGTTAGTTTCTTGTGTCACAGTGACAACTTTTCTTTTGCTGCTCATAAATCTGAGGGGAATAAAACTCAACAAAGACAGAAGTTTGCTACATGATCAAAAATTAAAGCCTGGTGTCCAAATGTGACAACATGTCTCCAACTCTTGAAGTGTAAAATCTGTGTCAGAGTTACGTACCAAACGGCTAACTGATGAACGCTTTTATCTAATTAGCCGCCGATATCCACGGGATTTATTTAAAATACTTCCTCTGAACTCGGCCACTCGGAGTGGTCATAAATTACCATGCATTTAGATTTAAGACCAACACGGTTTATTGGTGAAAGGCTTTCATTTTCTGTACTGTTGGTTTAAATACTGTCTGGAAAATTAACATCCTCTGTTGTTGCATTGTCATGTGGCAGTTACAAGCAGCTCTTAAAGACTTTCACAAAGAAGTTCATGGAGGCACATTATGTCTATTAGTGTCATGTTATTGGCAAGGAGCCACCCAGCTAATCCTGTTTATGTCTTCTTTCTTCCCTCTCTGTGGCTGACCTTACTTAAAGGTTAACAGTACCTTACCCACAACATTTCCTGACTAGTGCGACTTCTATACATGTCACATTGAAGGGGTTGGAAAAGACGGCGCTTGCCTGCCAGACCGAATATGTTGGATTAAGCAAAGAGGAGGGGAACCCCCCGTCGCCCCCCAAAAAAACGTATTTCGTTAGTGTAATTACTGTGTCACTCATCTACTCCCAAAACCCCAGCAATTAATTTCCGAGTCCTGTTCTGTTTTACGGGTGTCTTTGCAAAGAAAGATTTGGTGTGTCTGTCAAACTTCTTTTTATTTCCAATTGATGAGCTGTTTTATTAGCCTCTGACCAGTTGACTTTTGACCTACTGCCCTCAGCCTCCATGATTCTGGAGTCTTAATTCCTTCCTGTATGTGTGTTGTGTACAGTTATTACTCGCTGCTCATCAGAATTCGGCGAGTGTGCATATTTAGACTGACATAAGGTCGTTCTGAGATTATACTTTTGCAAAAAACACGATTACAGTCATTGCCTTGAGCAGATACAAGATTATGAGGGGAACAGGAGAATATGCAGCACCCTCACTCACTCTACCACTCTATTATCTAGTCAGTGTGAAAATGTCTCCAAAAAGATTTGAAAAGAGTCTTCAACCACAAGGGCAATATATTTTATGGAGCTTTCTTTATAGATCAAGACAAAATGGAGCTTAGTTGTAAAGTGGAAGTGACACTAATAGAGTTTTTTAATTAAAAATCCAAAAAGCGTGTATTGTATACTAACATACACACTACCATCAGGAGTCGCCTTATGCCTAGTTCAAATGAAAAGATTTTTATGTTGATTTTTGTTCCTATTTCCCCCTTCCAACAATCTTAAAGATGCCCTGATTATCGAGATGCCCCTAAAGCTAATCTTAAGAGATATCCCTGGTATGTCAAGAGGGATCTGATTGACTCGGAAGGTTGTCTTTTTGTATTTATTTATTTTTTCCGATTAACTATAGTGCACAAGAATTCGCCATTGCTTCTTCTCAGTGGGCCATGTTTGTTTACTCTGAACTCACGTTTGGTGTTGAGAAGTTTGCCAGGATTTTCTGCCTAACATCTGAATACTGATGAGTGAAATTGGTTCGTGTGTGGAGTGTTACTCCTGTCATGTGGCTCGACATCACACGTTATACGACCAAACCTAAGATTTCTGATTACCATGGTATGGTGTCAGATTTTGAAAATCGGCCTTAAAATCTTGCAGTGTCAACCAGGCATTAGTAGTAAACAGAGTCTAGATTTGTCTCTATAAATGTGGCTGCTCTACAAAGGTTTGACAGAAAACATTAGTGAATAAACTGCATCATTTGTCCAACACACACGATGCTATGCATGGTTGGAAATAAAGAAATATCATAAAACATGATGGTGCTGGCAGTCTGCTATGGAGGAAGAGTGTTTTACTTAACAAGGGAGAAAGCTACTGACCAGACTTGATTGAAAGCTGGATGGGGTAAAAACAATGCAAACCTGGAAGAAAATCTGTTTTGTATCTTGCAAAAGACAAACATCAAATTCCAGTGGGAAACGACCCGAAACATAAAGCAACAACGGGCAACAATTTCCGTCTCTCAATGTAAAAAGCAGGTCGAGTAAAATCTCCAAAGACTTTCAGCTATTATTGGAGCACAAGGTGGTTTGATAAAGGTTGGACTAACAGGGAGTGAATACAAATGCATGCAATGCTTTATCTTTTTTTCTTTTGTGAATAAAAAATGATAAAGCGTGGCACGATGAAGTGTTTCTTTCTACTCCTATTATATTAATATCTTGAAAGGCTCTTTATCTGTAACCATCAAAATGACAGATATTTTTCTGAAATATCTATTATCCAAAACTTAAAATTGCTTTTCTAACATTTAAAACCAGAACACAATATATTAGTACCTTTCTCTGGTTGTATTCTTAGATAATAGAGATCAAAAGACACTAAATTTGTCCTGAGGTTCTTCAATCGTGCCTGACAATGAACACTAAATGACTTTCATCAATTCTCTTGTGGAAGCCAAGGAAAATGCAGCGTACCAAATCAAAACAAGCCTTGTAATTTTAACCTGTATGTTAGTTTTCTTCTTTTCCCTCCTCAAGTCGTTCCTTGAAGACTCAACAATACATCTTAGAGTTAAGGTACAGATCTAAACTGCTGCTGACCTACTCTTAAGGAACTGCTTTCCATCTGCATGAACTTGTTCATTAGTGGTCGTCTATGAATTGGTGCCTGACAAGTGAACACCACCGCAGTACATCTCACCTCTGTGTTCTTGCTCTATACTTGGTCAATATAACACTTCTTCCCACTGAGAGCAATAGATTGAACCTGACTAGCACATGTAGGCATTACCTCTGTTAACCGATGCTTGAACCCGGCTTCGCCGTGTAAGCAAATCCCATTTTTCCAACATCGTTTGTCTCAGTTACACTGATCCTTTTTAAATTACAAGCCTGCAATGATTGGTTCTGTCATTGCTTCGATTCCGTGTTTGGATTATGTTTTTGACCTCTTCAAAACAGACCATCTGTTGTGACAAATGTCAATTGCACTGATTTGAACACTTTAACCTTCAGTGCGGGACTACTCACCATAGATCAGAACAACAGACTCCTCAATGGCGTGTTGGTAGCTGAACTGGGAGTCTAGCAGAGCTCGACTGACAAAGGAGCCGTAGTAGGTGGACTGGTACCAGCCCACATGCAGATGGTCAATGTTGACGTGACGCAGGGAACGCATCATCTCCATCTGGTACTGGACTAGAGGAAGAAAGAAAGGAGAGAGGTGGAAACCATGAGTGATGAGGGGGAAACTAGGAGGAATGGAGGAAACTTTTACTGGAATCCAAACTCATTTTGTTTGGATCTTTAATTAGATAGTGGCCATCTGGAAGTGGACACGGAGTATAAACAGAGGGATAAAAAGTGAGAAAGAGAAATATGGTGAAATAAATTAGCAGCTCAGATGTGAAGGACAAACATGTTAAAACTAAGCAAATGAAAGGCTGCATCTTCTCTCAACAAGTGATTGAGGGGATTTCTAAAACTGCAATAATCTTGTGCTTTAGGTCAGATCCTAGACAGATACACTGGCATGTTTCAGCTCCTGGGCATGAGGCTAGGTACATTACAGAGTCTTTTCATTATGGCGGACACCTCCTAGCTTAAAACACAAACACCCGTCCTCATTGGCTTTAAATAACAGCCAAGGCAAGAGAGCAAAACAGTATCTGTTGCGGGCTGGCTGGAGGAGGTTGATAAATCAGGACTTGATTGGGCAGCTGTGGCCTCTAAACCCCAGTCTGTAGAGTATAACCCTATCCTGCTGAGGCTGCTAACAAGAACAAAGTGGAAGGGTGGAGGAGAGGGAAGGTGAGGCGCTCAGGGTAAAAAGAACAAAGATGGAGAGTGGTAGGACAGCTGGAAGAGTGGAGGAAGGTGTTAAAGAAAAGAAAAATGAGATCAATGAAAGGGGAGATGTATAAAAGAAAAGGGGAAGACTGATCTTCTTTGCTGACCTGAATCTGAACCCATTGGTTATTTTATGCTAAACAGGTAGAGCTTCACTTGATCATTTGACAAAGTGCGAATTCAAAGACTTAGACATGTTTTTAAAAGAAAATAAGCCTGATAAAATGCAAATAATGTCTTTATTTCTTGTCTGCTGCAACACGTCTATACAAACAGCCACCATAGGCCAAACATCGGTTTACTGTTTAATGACTCTTGCCGGAGCACAATGCTAAGAGTCTCCTCTTCCAGCACAACAATGCCACTCTGAAAAACAACCTCTCCAGGACTGGAGGACGGGATGGGGACGGCCGTGCTCACAAACCCCCTTTTCATGCACTGTCCTGTGGGGGAGGGCTGGATGCAACAATCTATCCTTTTAATCTCACCTTTTATTTAGAGATTGACATGGTCCAGGAGGCAAAAATACGCGTGGTGAATGGACAGGAGAATACAAGGCAGGGGCAGGGACGGAGGAGGACACGGTGTATGAGGGGCAGTAGAGGGAGTGTAATTCAAACCACAAGAACCGTTTGTGTCTGGGGAAAAAGGTTCTGGTAGTTAATGCATTTCTTGTTGTAGAATGGATCAACAAAGCCAGACTTTTAGATACTTTGAAATTAGACTTAGGACATTATGAAAACATGCAATTGCATCATTATTTCTGAATGCTCTCTGTGAGCTATAGCACATTGTTTAGTAAAATATTTGATCAAGTGTTGGCCTCAAAGGCAGGAAGAGTCAATCATATTGGCTAAATATTTAACTGACCAGTAGTATGTTTCCATGGCATTAAGTGATGCTCTGAATCCAGAATATTGCAAACATTTAAAATGCAATAGGAACTGTGATTGGATGGATTGTTTAGCCCTCCTTCTAAACAACCAATATCTATTTGAGCATCGGTTTTGGTACCAAGCTATGATGTTTATTATATATAAAATGTATCAGTGTTAGCTCTGGGTGACTTTGATGGTTAATATTTTGTATTATAAGGTATTAATGATTGAATGCTATTATTGCTTGTTAAAGTAAAATTTCCAACTTTTCAACATTGAATTTCCAATAAAACTGCATTTGATGTAAGTGCTGTTAAAAACTCTTAGATTTTACCTTCCGCACACAGAAAGGGAGAAGGCAACGACAGTACAGTGGGTTATTTTTATTGCTAAAAAGATTCAAGTACTTGCTTTTGAATTTTAAAACTGTGTAAGGAAAGTTTTATATAGACGTTTAGTATAAATGAAAGGAAACATTAAGTATTCCTGCAAGCTGTTTACTGGGTAATACTGAATCAACTAACTTTAACCACATATAAACAAGCTTTAGAAAACTGATTTGTTTTCTGTAACTTGTTGCCAGCACTGCAGCTAAAGCCAAACGTAATACTTTTGCAAGAAACTTAAACATGGGGGAAAAAAGTGCTGCAGGATCTTTGACAGCGATAGGATTACAGGATTATACATATTTATGCAATAAACCATACGTCCCTAACCTTTACCTGATTTTCACTAACCTACTAAAACAAATCTCCTCAAAAGACCATACTGTTTATTCAATCATTTAAAGACTAAAAAATAGGTTTCTTTTCATTTTTATGCATTGTTAAACAAGTAAAAAAAGAAGAAAATCAAAATTTTTGGCATTCATTCCATCAATCTGCAATCACAAGTAATCAAGTGAAAATCGGATGAATTTTATTAGTTATTCTGCATTTGAGGAATAACATTCCCGCAAAGAAATAGGCGATGGTCAAAAAAATAAAACGGGAAAGGAAAGGACAAAGCTAACAAAACACAGCGTGAAAACGTGAAAGTGACAGACTGAGAGTGGGTCTGCTGGAGAGAGGCCCGGACTTGACCAGACTTTTCAGCAGACTAAAACAGAGCTCAGTGGAGGGGGGAGGCATCCTGCGCTCTAACCACCCCATTTGTCTCGGCACTTCTGCTTCTCTCAGTAGGAGTTCTTACCTCTCAGTCGCCACTGAAGCGTACACCTGGCCCAACACCCCATCATTAGCAGGGAAATTGGGCACAAACTCCCAGACAGAAACCGAAGGCTGAGAGACTGACAACAGCAGGGAGAAAACCACAGACTGTTTATTCTAGTCAGCATGGTTGTTTATAACCTTAACTCTAACGAGCAGAGGACTGCCTTATGTTTTATTTTAAAAAAGTATAAAATGTTGACTTCACTTTTACAGTATTACTGCAGTGCTTCTTTTTGTATTTGCCCATTTTGCAACCTTTTCTAATACAAAAACAACAACCTAGTAAACAGTACTGGTCTTTTCATTTTCCAATCTGCAAGGCAAGCTGGAACACGTTGAAGAGTTGCTTGAGTACTCTCAAAGTAACACTCTGAAATGATTTTAGAGAGGACTATATAACTGCAATTTAAATCTTTGGAGGCATCTCAAGTCGATTTAAAGAAAACTAGTAATTAAGGAGAAGTGTTATTTAAAGCTAATTACCACATTTCTAGGGGATACTTATTTAAAGAGCAGTAATGGGCATTTAAATGGCATTCCTACCAAAACAGGGTAAAAATATAAAGCAACTATTCCATCCATCAGCCTTTGCTTAATCAAAACTTGTAGTAATAGTCCATGTAGAGCCTTTTCTTTATCCATCTGTTCTATAGTCTATTCAGAGAGGCCTCAAAGTCCCTCACCGTTTCATCAAGTCATCTTAGACAAACAAACAAAAAAAAGTTGTGCTTTCTTTAAAAGTGTTCAACTGAAAAGCTGGGTCGAAATACTTCTGTGTATCCTTGAGACGTAATACGGTTGTTGTTGTTTTTTTCTCGAGCTCTGATGTGAAATCACAGAATGTGCTGTGAAGAGACATTGATCTGGCAAAGGTTATAAAAGAACATTTTAAAGTGGTGAGATTTCTACAGCACAGGGAAAAAAAAGGCACCACTAAAGATTACTGAACAGTTAACTATTTACTTTACTTTGAATGTGAGAACAAACTAATAACATGCATCCACTCTGCAAAGACCAATCTAGATCATAAACACGCTGCTCTCGCTTTATTGAAATGAATTACATCTCTGTACAGCCAATGATAAAGCATGCAGCTAGTTTTACAGGTTGGAAACTCAACTGAGTACCACTGATCACATCAGAGGGAAATTGAAAAGGGTGCCTATAGCCTTGGGTTACAGTCGTGAGATCCAGAAAGCTTGATTTATATCTCATTACACACCAGCCGAGGTATCCTCTCTACTGGAGGTGAGCTGAAAAACACAGACTAATAAGATACAAGCTGGCGCTGAACCAGACACTAGGAAGGACATATTACGTTTTCTTGCTCTGTAATTTGACGTGTCATAAATGATAAAGGTGGATTTAAGATTTTTTTTTTTCATTTCTAATATCTAGTGTTGTGTAATAGGTTCCAATGGAGGTCCCATGTTGGCCAGTCCGTTGTGGTTAACTGAAATAGGGAAGAAAAAAAAAGAGAGAAGGGGAAAAAAAAGAACAGATGGACATCCTAAATGAATGGCATATCAATGGAAGAAGGTGAACGAGGCTGATAAAATACCCAGGCTATTACACCCAGTGTAAAGCTGGGTTTGTGTTTGCTCCCCACCTGGGGAGGGCATAGCAATAGGATCAAACAGAAAAGGCTGACAGGAGCACCGGGGTGCCTCAGGGCAAGACTTTGCAGTGAAATCTGGGGCACTTCCATTTTTAAGACGGCTACTTTGGCACGTACACCCAACCTAAATACTGTTCCTGACCAAGTACAACTATTTTTATAGAAACTGTAGCCTTATTTTCAAAACACTTGGAGGAACACAGATGTTTTCTTCCTGGCAGTGTGCAACAAAGAGGATGTTTTGCCTCTGAACCACCAAATGAGATAGTCTGGGTCTCATAATGGTCGACTTCAGTAAGGATTAGCTGACTCTGCTGCTTGACGGTGTGTTGCAGTAGTTAAAAAGAAATAAGAAAAAAACAAAACAATAAAAACACACCGGGTGTCATGTATATGATTTCTTTCCATCAATGCATTTTAGAAAGGGCGAGGTTAAGTGTGCAGAAATGGAAAAGCTCTCTGGACTTCAGCCATAGGTAGTTTCTCAGGCAGCAGTGATGCTTAGAGGATAAAACCAATTTAAAACCACCTATGTGTTTTGACCTTTACAAAAGCTAATGCAATCCAAATTTTATGAGCAAAACTCTGTAGGATCTGCTGAATCCTACATGTCTTGTTGGAAAGACGTTGCTGTCACACTATGTTCTATCTTGCCATGCATGTTGGAATATTGAAAATGTTTCACAGGGATTTAAAGTAGGTAAAATAAAGAGCATTGTGTAAAACATCAAGTTCTGACTCGTCTTAAGTTGTGGTTGTCCCCTTGTCCTGCCACATAACAGCCAACATGCAAGAATGGTTTAAAGAACTGATTGTTGCTCTACGCTCAAGTTGCAGGCGTTTTAGTTTGGCTACATTATGTTTTTTAGCATCCAAATACATCTGGAGGTCTATCGGCGGTCACACAACCTCAAACTAGCTCATCGCTAAGTATTTGAGAGTTCTAAAGCGTACGGCGGTCCAGTGTATTATGTGACGGATGTTGTAAATTGTGCCAGACTGGGAAGGTATGATGGTCACATTCGGTTTCTACAAGTGTGCTAGAACCAATTAAACCTGCGAGTATGCTGCAAAGCGGAGGGAAAACAGGCCGACTCAGCAGACAAAGACCCTGACAGATTGGAACCAGACCCAGTACCTGAGGCAATTATTTGCCCACGACATGTCAATAAGTTGATGATACTCGGTGCAGACCAGTTGGTTAAAATATTCATGAATTCTGCTCAGAGAATCCTAATTTTATACCGTGTTGTATTCTCCCTACAGCTTTCACAAGAAAGTCAAGCAGACAGACAAGCTTTCAAACAAACCACTACACACTGTACTCAGGTCAGGAGAAAAAAATAAACAAAAAGGCATGAAGACAATCAAATGTCTTTCAGCCTGATAGCTGAACTTAGATTTAGTTGGCTGAGGAGACAACAGGCTATTGGCAGTCAGCCAGCTCATCCACCTAAGATCTAATACAAAGCAGAGAGCCCAGTAAATGCCACAGGATCACTACCTTGTTTTTTCATGAAACCATGAATTATAGGTGAAGCAAAAAGTAGAAAAACATTCTCAGACATACACACGTGTGTATGTCATGATATATTGAAGTTGAAAAGCCAGTATAGATCTCAGTCTGTAGAGTGACATGACAAATGTCCAAAAGAAGATTATCTTTAGAGCTATATATAAATATTTAAAAAAATCCTGAAAAGAATACAGAAACGTTAAAAACTCTTTTAGAGGTTGCAATTTGGGCTGAAACGATTCCTCGAATGATTTGAGTACCTCGATTATTAAAATTCCTCGAGGAAAATGTACCTGCCTCGAAGCTTCGTTAATTCATGTTTTATTATTTAGTGCACCGTGTTCCGGCCGGGACATTATTTGCGTTGCGCGTAGCTCTGACTTCCACCTCTGAGTTGTTGTCGAAAGCTAAGTGTTAGCGACATAATGGCCAATTTTCAAGTTGGACATTATGCCGTGGGGATTTTATTGATTGATGATAATGCCCATGTTTTCATCATTTTTGGGGGACCAATAGGCATCCTTAAAATGCCTGGCGCGATGCCTGGAGTACGGTAGCCTTTCTCCTCAGGTAGCTGCTGGTTGAAACCGAACGGCGGAAAGAGCGCTGCAGGAGTATTTACACAGGTGAGCGGATAGACTGAGCACGGTGGGCGGCTGAGTAGTTGATGGTTACAGTGTAAGTGTAACTTTACGGACAAACCGCACAATAAATTTAATATTATCCCAGTCTCAAAATAGATTAAAACTATTAAATACTTTGGTAATTGTATGTCACAGCAATTACAGCCCCAAAAACAAACAATGCTCTTGAAAATCATTCCCATTTATAATGTGCTTCTTTAGGTCACCAGTTACATAAAGAAGTGTGATTTGTAACACTAAAATGTACACACTAACTGTTTTTCTAAATTTATTAATGTTTATTGATGCTTTCATTGAACAAACAGCGGAAAGAACACTAAAACTGACAATAAGGAAAGTTTTGGAGTGTTTTAAACATTAATTTAAATTTATAGTGACAATGGTAAATCAAAAATTCTTAAGAAATTTATCACAATAAATTATATACGATGCAATAAATTTCCACCCCTTCTTGCTAATACTGTGAAGCCATGATACTGTTGTATTGTTACTCAAGGTAATCTGACACCAACCAATGTCTTGAAGGGACAGCAGCTCTATTAAAGTCATAGTGACTATTACCAAGCAGCCATTGTATATCCAGTAACTAAATTTGATAACATTACGACAGGGCATCTTTTGTGGAAACAAAGTATTGGGTCTTACAATGCAGGGCAGGATTAGACAACCTTCAAAGTATTTTCAAAACACTCAAAATGACACTTTCACTCATGCATTATGAGGGCAGGTGGCAATATTCTGTCAACGACAGCAGCATCAGGTCGAGAACAGTCAATTTAACAATATCGTCAAGGCGAGGAGGAGGTGCGAGAATGCGCCGCAGTTTGCTTTTCCTCATTCATTTCTGCTGCCCCGCTGCCTCTCCAATCAATCAATCTGGGTCCCGAGGCCAGACTGGGAATGAGTCTGCCCATTCCCCTAGTGCCATCTGATGGTGTGTGTGTGTGTGTGTGTGTGTGTGTGTGTGTGTGTGGGAGACGGCAAAATGAGCAGGAATGGTGTGCTTACATGTGACAGAGACAAAGAGAGCGAGTGTTCAAAGGGGAGCATGTAAAACCATGACAACACGCTGGAAAAGGGGCAGGTTTGATGCGTGTGGCCTGAAAATGGCCTCTGCTGCATGTGCGTGCTGTCTGTCAGCGCTTGTGTGTCTGCGGTGGCGGCTGTTATTAGCCAGAAGCAAAACCTCTCACCCTGGGTAGTAATGTTAACAGTTATAATCAACCGCGGCACCATCGGCGTGAGCGAACCACACAGTTTATGCTATAATACTCAATGACACAGGAGGTGAACTGAGATGGACCTCGCAAGCTGCTGCAGGCCACAGTGACTGTGTGCAGGCGGCGAGAAGTCTTCTGGTGTGTGCTCGGGTCTGAATGCGAGGATACACATAACTGTGTGTCACAACACATTCTAATCACCACCTTGACAGGGCTGACGAGGGCCTTGCCTGGAAAGCATTGGGCAGTTTAATACACGCACGCACACGAACGCGGGCCAGAGTTGATATCCACCGAGGTCGAGTGGAGCAGATGAGCAATAGAACAGTCTGAAACTTGGAGAGCTGTATTTTCTTCGCCCTCTGTTTCCTGCCTTTATTTTCTGAATGTAGTGAATGGGGTGGGAAACAGAAAATCAACAGCTGAGAAGGGGGACAGATGGGCCAACCAGACTTGAATTAAAAATAATTAGAAGTTTGTTTATTTTGATCCCTTATTTGCCTTGTTTCCCCCCCCCCTCTCTGTTTCCCCTTCTGTCATCACAGCGGTCGCAACACTGGCAATGTGCTTTAAAATCTCAGACACTGTCGTCTAACTTAGATATGGGGGTTTCAGACAACCAGGGCTAAACTGATGCGCAGCTTATAAAAAAAGGATTTGATGATTAAAGATGATCGGCTGTGTTATAGTGGTCCATAAAAAAAAATGTAGTGAAGTTTTCATATTTACACCATACAGCTTGTTTCCTGTGTTGACTCTCCTGCACAGGATAAAATGACAGATCGCTGTAAAAGTATGATGCGAAACGGAGCTGGTAAGCACCATTCACTGGACACTTTATTAGGTACACCTTACCGCTACTGGACTCATCTAACTTTATGTGCTGTTGCCTCAGAAACTACACACTCAGAGTGTGTCATCAGAGCAACTTGGTAGAGTTTAGCATGGTGGTTTGCCGATCAAAATAGAGTTTTGCATTGCTGACCAGTAAACCCCCAAAACAGGAAGAACATTGTCAAATTATATTCATCTTCACAAACATGGGCAATTTTATGATTACTCCAGGCATGTGGACCATCTCTGCATGAACCTGGAAACATTCTTCACTCGTTCACTCCAAACAAAAAAAAAATTGGCGATTTGCGAAACCTTTGTTTGGAAACTCATAGAGATTGTAAAAATCTTAGAAATGGAAGAATGATTCATTTCTAAGTCTTGATACCACACTGAAGATATTTTTGAGATCAACAGAATGATTTCTTTCTTTTTGTTTTGGACATAAAATTAATATTTTTTCTAGAAAATTCTGACTACTATCTTGGTTTTATTAAATTATTGCATGTTGCATATAAATGTAATAATATTTGTAGGTTTATTATAAAAAAAAATGTCAGTCAGCTGGTACTATCAATTTGCAGACATCATCAAATCTGCCATAAAGTTTGGACACCGATGCCAATAAATATTTCTCCACTAACCATTGAAAGTGGTATTAATAACATACAAAAAAATAATTTTAAATCTAAATCAGTCAGGGTTATGAATAATGTAAGAAAATTTGAAGTATTTCTACTCTGTAATGACTGAAAGAGTCTGTTTTACTCCTTATGCTTGATTATATCCCGACTACGCCATATATAAACTTCCTTTGGTCCAAGTGAACAGAAAACTCTGTATGTGGGAGCATCTTAAAGTGTCAATCGGGTTAATATCGCAACACTGCCTTGCATGTTAACAAACCCTCCGACAGCAAAAGAACAAGCTGTTTCAGGAAACTGAAAAGACCAATTCCGTTTTCCAGGCTGGAATTGTGTGCTTGAGAGGCTCAGCGGCTTAGAGCAGATCATGCACATGGTAGATCTTTATTAATACTTTAAAGCCAAAAACAAAACAAAAAATCATTTAAAAACAAATGTTTAGGTGCATTACAATTTAAAGACATTTCATTCTACCAGTGTTCTGCTAAGTGAAGAACGGTGTAGTCCCACGGCAGCTCTTATTCCTCCTTCTATCTAACTCTCAGGACTCGGCACATCACCTCTAATTTAATGAGTCTAAACTCTTGACCCATTCATTCATTCAGCATAGCTGAAGCCACACTTTGATTCTGCACTCTATTTCTTAAAATCATCAGACTCCCATCTGTTTTGTAAGGTGAAAACAGAGTGGCTTTTACCATCTATGTGTTTACTTCCGCTTGTTTTGTTTTGTTTTGTTTTTTTCCTTTAAAAGGCCTCCCTGGGAAGCACCAAGCCTTCTATAAATACATTTGTGACTTTTTTTCATTCATGTTTAGATAAATTAAGACACTATGCTGACTACTGCTGCTCACAACAGAGAACAAACATAAATATTTGAAACTACCTTGTTTCAGTGCTGTTTGCTCTTCCTTATTTAAACTTGTGACTTTTTTAGTTTAAATGCATTCTTCTGAATCTGTTACAAATACCCACTAATCCATAGAGTCCTACACCTCGGAGTGCTCATTGATAATCTGTGCACTTCAGGGTCAACATAATTCATTCACAAAGAAAAACCTGCGTTTGTGACCAGAATGCCGACTGGCTTCCAAAGCGAAGAGGAAGTGGCCTCGGTAAATAGGAATGAGGACAGAACACACATTCTCCATTAAAAGACAAACACGCTAACATCTTGAGATATTATTTCAGCCGCGATCTGCCACTATAGACACAATAATTCTACGGGTTGCCAATTTCCATCTTAAGCCACATTTGCTTGGTCGTGTTCCCTCTGTCCCAGTGGCACAAAACAATATGCTACTTAGGCTGTGAGCTGAAGAAACACTTCAAGCTCAATTGCTGCCTATATAAACTAGATGTAAAGCGTTCTATTGATGTGTTCTGAATCTCTTCTTTCCATGTCTCCATCGAGAAAAAATATCTTTACTTTCAGATGACCAGAATAGCTTCCTTACACCCACATAAACGCAAGTAGAAAAGGCCTTTTTTTTTTTCTCTCCAAGCGAACTTTTCACAGCCTCTAAAGTGGTTCTGTGCTCCTGTATTCTGAGGTTTTAGATCTATTCTTTGTGTCAAATGATCACAAACACCAGGAAAGTGATCAGACTTCTTTATAGCACCTCGGAACAGAAGCACTGCCTTTATAGTACGTTCTTACCTGTCTGAGTAAAAGGTCTCCTTAGAGACACAGAAAGCCCTGAATAGTGGGTGATGAGGGGTTGACAGAGCAGCTCAGGTTTAGAAGATAGAAAGTCTAACAGTGGCTTCTAGATATAGCAACAGCTTTTACAGCTGTGAGAGGTAAAAACCAAAAGAGAAACACTAGCCATAGTCCAGTCCACATATATGTCTGTGTCAACATTTGAATATGCTGGTGCAACACGAAGCAAAACCGTCACCAAGCATAAGTAATTACTGGTTAAATCAACAAAAAAGGGGAAGAAAAAGGGTAGCTGTGTTAATTGTTCATAACCAAGTTTGGATGTCCTTCACACATGCAGACCATCATACTCGATCAAAATGACGAATGGCTGTGAGTGTTAGACCCCTCTGCCCATTGTGACAGCTGTAACCCCCACATGCCAGGACAAATCACCACCTGCCCTCATGCCAGCCCACAATGTGCCCACCACCAAACTCTCTGATGGGCAGACTGGAGAATGAAAAAGCTGATCTTAGTGCCTTGTGGATGGTGTTACTGAGGGAGGAAAGCCAGCATTTTGTTGTTTTCAATATCAATGACCCATATTTTCTACATGTATTTTCTACAATCATCAAGACATGCCTGTGGTTAAGAGAGCAGGAGACCAAGTCATATTAATAATCAATTATCACACACGATGGGAAGGCCCTCTAGCTGCTAATGTTGCCTGATGTCTACAAAACATCCTCCATATCTGGTGACCTTCACTGGCTGTTGTGTCTGACTGTATGACACCAACAAGTGTACCACTTCCATACAAATCAAATTATTTAAACACAATATGCTCTGTGTACGTTTCACCCAAATCCAAGCTTCCATCCAAGTAGCTAGCCTTATTTTTGTGAGTATAGTACATTTGACGGGGTTGAAATTGTACCCAAAAGGCCACCAGAGTAATTAAATCTATAGCTCAAGCCAACTTGAGAATAAGACCAGGAGAAGGCAGAACATAAAGCTGTAATGGATACAAAAAGTGTGAATAGTATCAAAGCATATAGGTCTTATTACTGTATCTTTTAATGACTTCATCATAGACTGCTAAATGCGAAACTTTACAGTGTGTTGCTCCAGATATCATAGCATGGATCCCCATGTCTCACACAGTCTTTCCCTCTCTCTGGAGAAAAAGGAGGACAGACGCCTTCGCTCTGCGTTTTGTCAGAGCCAGCTGGTGCTGATGTGAGCTGGGCAGATAGCTTGTCCTCCTGCCACGGCATTTTTGTCCGCACATTCCTTCGTCTGTCTAGAGCAGGAGAGCGGTGATAAATGTGGCAACTTGTCGGGAAGTAAATGGTGCTATCGAGTCGCGGTCTGGTCCAGTGTGTCGGCAGAGTCGCGGGGCTAATTTTCCGCGGAGCGGCTGTAATGGGTTGTGCGTGTCTATTTGTGTCTATTTGTTTGCGCCAGCGTACCCCACCGGGGTCCATGTTCCACCTGGAACAGTGGAGTAGGTGCAATTAATCTTAGTTAAGCAAGCCTTGTGGAGGGCTGCCTTTCTTTCTTGTTCACGCAAGTACAAATACACACACCACCACAAGCAGACACACAAACTCTCAGGGATGCAACGAAGAGAGAATGGGAGCTTGGTAAGGCAGCTTCTTTGCGCATGCAACACTGACAAGTTAACCATATGCACTGTTGACAACCCCGCTTGTCACTTGGTTTTGTTTTTATAACGGGAGACGATGAGGAAGGGAAAATGCTGTCACGTTTTCTGCGTACTGCGGTTCATCTTTTTTGAAGGGACAAAAAGGCAGACAAATTTTACTTGATGTCCCTGTCGATATTCCATCTTATGTTTAGTCGCGAGAGCTGACATTATGCTCCTGCGTACACGGCACAATGTATAGCAGTCTCAGAGCGAGCGATGTCAAGTAAGGCAAGCCAAGTGAAGCAAATTAAGTCAAATACTTTCTGCTACAACTCTTTCCTCCTTCGAGACAGGAACGGAGAACACAAGCCAGTCTTAGTTTACAAGAGTAGCTTCTTAGACAAGTGTAGCACAGCTGATAATGTTCTATGCAGTTTTCACAGCTTCAAGATTGACTGAATACAAACTATGTGATGTTTTCATGTCATAAAATGGGAGTTTGTTACAAGGTTTTGGCCGCAAAAAAAAAGACAAGCAAGAGGCTACGAGTACAAAACAAATCTGATCTGACTGACAGCAGGCCGAGAGACTTTCAATTTATGGCCAGAGGGATGGATCGAGTATACCCATGCTCTCTCCTCCCACTGTTTTCCTGCTCTTCTACTGACAGTTTCCTACGCACAGAGGGAGCCACTGAAAGGCTTCTTCTCCCTGGTTCGACAGGATTCACAGAAAGGACTGCAACAAATCCTTAAAATAGCCTTGCTCCTGATGAAGGGAGCCAGATTGGCGGCCCCTCAGTCGGAGGAACAAACGGGCTTCCTCTAACTTTGGTGAATTTAATCTACAGCTGATCTACTGCACTCAACTTTAACAGAGCATAGTTTACATTAAGACAGAAAAGGTGCAATACTCTTTGAACATTACGAAAATATAGTAAATTAACAAATTTTCTTTTTTTAAAGGAGCAGTATTATCTAAAATCAACTGTTTTGAGCTTTGCATCATGTTACAATGTTATTCCCTCAACAAAAATATACCTAGAGCATTGGTGGTGCTTTGATTCTGTCATGCATGTTTGAGAAACCTTTGAATCTCCAGTGGCACCCATTCAGCTGTGCAAAACACTGGTGCAGACCCCTCCCCTGCGAATCCACCATTCAGCTCCATCAGACTAGCCAGCAGAAACTGGCAAACATCTGATGAAACTGCACATCTGCCAAGCTCATTATGTGGGTTATGTCTTCAAAATCAAGAGGATTTTAAACACAAACCTTGTTCACAGCCACAAAAGTGAAAATGTATCCTCAAAGGGCCTTTCAGCAAGATAAAGGTCAAACCATGATCCTGTTAAATCAACAAAGAAAAGATTAAGACAGAAAATTAACCTTTCTTCCACATCTGTGAATGCTATAAATGTCTTCCAAGTTGTGAATATATTTTTGTTTTTGGGTGTAACCGCTGTGACATAATCCCAGTTTAGGGCTTGTTCAGGAACACAGTAGTGCATCTTTACTGGAAGGGTAAAGTCCTGTATATTAACAAAGAATGGCCATGTTCTATGACATTTCATCCCAAAACTCCCCTGTATTCCCACATATTTAGCACCACAGAACATATATTTACAGGTGCTTGTACTCTAACCTCCCCCATTCAGGACTGTCTGTGCAGAACAATTAATTGCAGCAACACCCACATAATTTGTCCCGACAAAATCCCATGTGTCTACACCTGTGTGCAGCTACAACTGTCAGACTCGCATGAGTAAACAATGGCCCACCTGTGAATAGCGCAGCTCGACTGAGCGGCGATGAAAAGGACGCACTTCAAATATGCAGACATCCCAGGTCAAAGCCTTCCAAATGTTCGGGCCAGGCGATGCTGCGCAACACCCAGGGGTTGGATTAGCATTAAAACTGTTCAATAATTTAAAAAAATGTTGGCAGACAAAAACATAAGGGTAGAAAAAAAGGCTACCTCCTGCTCCACTAGTTTCCCATTGTGTCCTTTTAGAGGTGGGAATTTGTTTATTCCTCTAACTTACGTCACAATTATTCTTCAACCATCTTTTTTCTAATTGCCATGCCCATGTTTTACTAGTTTTTGCACCCACTGATCAACCTTAGCTGGCCATCCTCTCCAATCCAGACTATCCATCATTCGCTTAGTCGTTTCACTCACCCTCATAACTTTCTCTCTCTTTACCATCCCCTCACCCATTCCTCTTCCCATCCTAAAGTCTCTCTCTCCCCTATTTTTCACATCCTTGTTACAACCCCCTCTAACTCCCCACAGCCCACCTAGATAATGCATTCTAAACCCCACCTCCATATACCCCACTCCACATACCAAATTTAATGTGGGGCAGCATTGTGATGAGATGAGGGAGCAAATTAATAAAACAGTGGAACCGGTGGTGATGACGACTGCGCTTGGGGGACTCGCACTCCTGATTTATAACACCAGGTGAACGTTGAGGAGCGGGCGGAGGTATGGCTCGGCCAGATTTACATAACAGTTAAAGACAAGTACACTTTAAACCAAAGGAAGAAGGTATTTGCTGACAGGAACTCTTTTTTTTGGTAGATCTGGTATAGACCCAGGTTCCCACCAAGAAAAACAGCAACAAAATCCCCCTGAAGCATGATAGTGCAACTTTAATGCATGTGCATTTCCCTTAAAGGTGGGCTTTGAGTGATTTCTAATTAGCCACTGTGAGGGAGGGCGGGAAGAAACGGAGGAAATCAATTCCCCATTTGGGGCAGGTAGAGTGATCTATTGAAGGGCTCACCCCCAAGACAGACCCTATCAGAATGATAGTCCTCCAACTTTTCAGACAACACATACAGACATGCTTCGTTGCATACTGAGAAGTGTTTGAGATGGTGGGGGGGAAGTGGAGGGATCATGGCAGGGGAGGTTTTAATCCCCCTGACTTTAATTAACCCGCCATGAACGCGGCTGCCACCAATGACAGCTGCGAAAAACCAAGGGCTAACCCTGCAGACCTCAGTAGAGGAAAACATTGATATAATTGGACAAAATTAGTTCTGATTGTCTTCTCCCCTGTGCTGCCCTGTGGTTGTGGTTTATGAAATTGTATTTATTTTAAGGAATTCAAAAACTATACAGTTAAAATTTTTAATTTTGGACTGGCCTTCTGAGACTTGAATACCATAATCAATTATTGATTCACTATCGGGTTAAAAAGAACATTTTACTTAGATCATGCCCCTCTACTGCTGAGTTTGTAATCACGCCTTGTGAGACTGTTCATCAGGAAGGAGTTTAAAGTGAAAAGTATCAGATACTCTGAATTATGTAAAGCTACCAAAGTACGGCAAGGGGAACCGTTTGTGCCAGACTGCAACTGAAATGAATTTGGCCCCTTAGCACAGATGGTTGATGCAGCCTATTTTTAATTAGGGCGAAAATATAACCTACCAATTACAATTTTCTTACGATACAAAATGTGAATTACAAAGTGTTTGTTTTATGAAAATGCTTTTTGCATCAATTTGACGTATTCTGATTGTTTTACCACAAAAAATGTATGAATAGTATCTCAGATGGACACAGAACTCTTGATTTAGAAACAAAAATGGAAAGTTGAGGAATTCAATGAAATGGTCAAGACTTAAGGAATTTATGCTGTTTATGATTTTTATTAAATCCAAGAATAAAAATCCTAAACAGAAAAACAACAGAAAAATTATGACATCCCTAATTTAAACAAAGTCAAATTGAATTTGCTTACATAAACGTTGTGCATAAGAGTTTGACTATTTCAGCAACTATCATCTAAGCTGGGAGTGGGCATTCATGGCAATTAGTGTCAAACATGAAAGTTAAATATATGTATGCTGTCCAGAGTCTGAATGCATGGGATTTCAATGTTCTATTACATACTGTGTTTAAGCGTAATCCTTTTCAAAATTATGGCATCACACACTGATTTTATAATGACAGCTGCTATTCAATATATTGTGCAGCCCTACACAAGTGAAAAGCAAATCAGAAAAACATAATATGCACAATAATAAAGGCCAGGAGGCAGAAAAACTATTCACAACTGTCTTGATGAGAACAGCCATCACTGTTCTCCTCAAAAATAGACTTCAATTACTTCTGCTTTGCCAACACAAATTACAGAACCAATAACATTGAGTCTACTGCGGTACATCAGCAGCTACTTTGTCATTTTCAAATCTTTATGCAGCAATCTACTGAGGCTTTTCTACCTTTCTAGAAGTCCCTGGAGCAGATCTAATATTTTTGTTCTTTTTTTATTATTATTGTTTAGTTTTTATTTCAGCTACCAACTAAGAAATCCAATGTCACCATATTTTTTTTATATTCAGGATGATCAGAAACCATACATTTCTTATTGGGATTTTATGTTTTAGACTAAGACATAAAATGTAGTAGCTGTGAATAAATTTGAAGTGAGTTTTGAAAACAGCAATTTTACATGTTTGTCTCCTACATGGTTTATGGAAAACCGCTATAGTTTTTTAAACTAACCCAGCTTTGTGGTTATAATGTGCCATGTGAAAGTGTTTAAGGACTTACAAGTAAATAAAAGTACAGACAATAATATATCCTGGGATTCTTGCTGGATATTTGTTTCTGAAATCCGAAGAAATACGTAACATAACCCTGCCATTAACTGAGTTTTAAATTAGTGCCAGCAGATATCTCTTGCAGGATCAAGGAAAAACAAAAAACACATCATAAAAAAATCTAAGTTGAAGCTATGTGGTTAATTGGTTTGCTGAGAATTTAAACTGAGGCAGCAGGAGTGACATAAACAACAAACACCAAACTGAGATGAGGGTGCCAATCATCAAAATCTATCTCGTTAATGACTGCAGGTTGTTTACACATGAAGAGGGCAGCTTGCTTTCTTCTTTTTTTTTTTTTAATTATCCATCTCGCTAGAACTGGAGTAGCTACCTGACAGTCAAACATCCAGCCTAAAAGCTCTTTGGAGAAAAGAAGACCAGTAGGTGTTGTCTGAACCGCCTTTTCTACAAAAACACATGTCTAATTACGGACGCAGCACTCTCTGCAAAACAAGTCTGGACGAAACCTGTTTGTTTCGCCAGCCTGACAACTGCTCCCATCTTCTTGACCAATGAGAAGCGTGACTTGAAGCTGGACAGAGAATTTGGCAGCTAGCAGCACCTGCGTTGGACAGATAGCTTGTAGCCTGGCTTGAGGCAGAAGGACAAGCAGAAGGAAGGGGGCTGGCAGCTAACTTTGAAGAGGGAAAACATGAAACGGATAGCACACAGATGTAAAATGTTCAACATGCAATGATATAGGCACCAAAAGCCAGTCTGTTAGCAAAGTTTGACGCTTGTACCATATTTGTCATTAGAAGGGGATTCTTCTAATCAGACAAACAAACACTCCAAATAATTGTGTCCTTGGCGGCGGGACTGTAGCGGGCTTCCCAAAGAGGAAGGAAAAAAACAAAATCACTGAAACAAATGACTTCCAGAAAACAAATTGATCCATTTCTGGGATATGATTATCCCAACAGGACATTCGCTGGGTGCTTCCATTTTTCTCTCCAACAGTAGATAAATAATTACCCCTCATGGGGGGTGGGGGAAATGGATGGGAGATTTGGTAGCACACGAGGTAGAAGGTGAGCCTGTGATTTCAGAGAAGGAAAAGGGAAATAGAATTGAAGAGCAGAGGCACCGCTTACATGTGGCGAGTCTGGAAAGCGAAAAAAATAAAATAAAAAATGGGGGAGTTAGAGCAGTTATAGATGAAAGGTGTGTGGGAAAAAAAGGAGAGAGGTCTCATTTCACCCTGTCTGCAGGATGCCTCCTCCTGCAGATGAATGGGAGGAGGAGGAATTGGTTTGATAAAGCGACCCCCCTATAGACTGAAGAATATGACAGCACCTTGTCAGTTTGATACATCCATAATATTAGTCCTGCAAGGCTTTAACGCGTTTTTATCTGGGACGCCACGTTTGAGCTATTTACACAGCTTACCTAAAGACGGTTTAAATATGCGTCTGCCACACAGATGGTGGGAATCAGATATTTATATTTATGATGTAGTAAGAAATCTTTTTCTTCTTACTATCCGATATTAACTATATTTTATGATTTCAGCTCAGTATAAAGCAGCTCTTTTTTTCTATTTGTTAAATCCCAGAAATATAAGAGGTATGTATTCTTTTTACTTTACATATTCATTAGCAGAGATAGTGGAATTGGCTTGAACAACATCACCTGGTTCAAGCATGTTTTCCCTAGTCTTGATTAATTTCCCCCAGAAAGAACTCAGAAATCCAATCCTTTTCTAGTCAGTTAATGCACCATGCCTATAATTCCCACAAAACAGTAACATGTGGAAAAGCTTACCGAGTGAATAATAATAATGTTAGCTATTCTTAAGGCACAGACTGTAAGGAAGTGGTAAGTAGTTATTTGAAATGTATACTTTACTTATTTATCTACAGAGTTAGGTTAGCTGTCCTTTTTAGCTTTACCCAATAGGCCAAGACTTCATTGGATAACAGAAAATGTTCTATTTTGTAGCATTTGCTTTTCTAACCTGCATGCTTTATTTGAGAAAATCATCAGCTTTGCGGAAATCTAAAAGATAAGATACACACAGAGACACCTGTCTACAAATCTGATGTTAACTATCTGACCAGTGGGAGCTAGCATGTAGCAGGCTCCAAACCACAGGAGTGAATAAGAGTCGCAACGGTGAAAAGATAAATAAATCCAAGCGAATGTAGCAGAAGAATAACAAGACTCTCTGTGTGTAGGAGGGTCGCTATATTATATTTAATGATCAATTTATAGTCTGATCGTGAGCTTTTTGATCCTAATGGAATCAAATCTTGAAATGCCTAAAGATAAAGTCACGCACAGTGTGGGAGGCAAGTGCTGATCTCGATGGGAAAATAAATAAATAAAAGTAAATAATGAGTTTGCTTCCGAAAGCAGACAGAGAGCTAAGGAGAAACATATTTTACCTTGTTAGTTATTTTAACAACAGATGGTTGCACAGAAGCCTTACTGAGTAAATCTGCTTTATGTGAAAATCAATCTTTAGCAGATTACTGAGACAAAGTAAGCCTTACAGTAACCTAATTTTATTCTGGCCTGTCAATAACTCACTCATGGAATAACGTATGATAATTATGTGTGCCGAGTCACACCTCATTAGACCTGCCATTGATTAAGTTTGTCCCTTTAAACAGTGAAAGCCATGAGGAGGAGAAATGAGGGCTCATTTCTGGCTAATTTTATGAAGCGACTTTCACTCGTGAAGGAAAGGAAAAATATGGCACGCTCATAATCAGGCTACAAACTCTATATCCAATCAAATCACTGAAGATTTGGTATAAGAAACAAATCAACTTTTACGATATTTAGCTTTAAGTCCATCCAGTGTTCCTGGCATACACTTTATATCAGATTCCCTGGCTAGCTAGCCAATGTCCTCCTCTTCAGTATTTCACTTTTATCCACTTCACTTCTCCCGAGTGTGAAATCCAATTGTAAAAACCCAAAGGTGTGAGCAGCTGCCATTAAACACATGAAAACATAAAGCCCATGGCAAGACATGAAATGATGACAAGACAAACATCCGCAACACTTCTAAAAAAAAAAAAAAAGAAAAGAAAGAAAAAACAGGAATGCTGGACCAGTTGAGGCTAAAGAAAACCGACTGAGCTGACAAGAGCGATATGGATAAACGGTAAGCTTAAGCTACCCAGCTTCACTTAAGAAGCTGAATGTTTTGGAACAAATTTCTGGCTTTTTATTTACTTATTTTTTTTAAATCCCATATGCAATTGATTTAAGTTAACATTTTTATTGAAGCTGCAGAATAAAACCCCCCCACAGAAACCAGGTTGTTTTTACTGCAAGTCTCTCCGGGGTGGTGGGGACATTAAAATGACTACCTTCCACAGCTTCATTCATGCCAACATCCTTAATAATCTCTCTGTTCCAGGATGCAGCTTCTTTGTAATGCTTCGTCACCAATGCTGCAACAAAAAGACACGGAGCACGTATTTTATTAGCATGCTCCTCGTGTGCCTCTGTTGCTCAAAATGCCTTGAGAGTCACCGGCTGGAGTTGCGCACATCTCCCTCTCCGTACGTTTAGTCGATGATGGAGGGACGGGCTGGGCAAGGGCACGGCAGATAGGACGACTGGTGTCCAAGCCAAGGTTCTTTATTATTCTTTTTTTCCTCATTGTTTTCTTTCATCCGAGGCTCATTCTGCTGCGTGCGCGCGATTACTAGTCCTCCTTCTAGCTCTTCACTCATTTTGGTCACATTTCCTGCCGCCGGCTGCCCCGTGAGCGCGGCTCCACACTGGCACCTGTTGATGAGTCGGCGGCATAGCACATGCGCACACACACACAGATGCGCACAGAAACGAGCTTGCTTGCAAACACAGAAATTGATCAATTAAAAAAAATAAAATACATCAGTCGTAAAGGCTGTCAACCCAAACCATTGTTCCTTTTGGAGACACGTAGCAGGAGTGACGGTGAGTCAGAGTGAGATGATTCAGATTTACACACACACACACACACCCTGATCCCAGCAGAGAGACAAGCGGACCTCGGAGGCAAACGGTATCCAGGGAACATTATGCTGCCAGCTAGGAGAGCGTCAGCTGCTCAGCCGAGACTTTCTGCGTCCAGAGGTTAATGATTAACTCGGTAGGCATCAGAGTTGATACAGACGGAGCAGCAGCAATAGAAAGATATTCCAGTGGGAGGCTCGCAATGCAGCAGTTTAAAGCTTCCCCTAGAAACACCCAGGCTGGCAGAGGAAGGTTAGGATGATGGGAGGCTCTGCTTGATAAACTTCACACAACCAGCAGAGAGGATCACTGATGTTTCTCTCGGGGGGGCTTAGAAGATCTTCCATCAGAGCAGATCTCCTACACATCAGATCCATCCTTCCAATGTCTCAGGTACTACAAGAGAGGCCAAAAGCTGAATAAGAAGCACATCACAAAACACTTTTTCGCTGTAACGGGACCTCAGAGTGTGGTGGCGTGCATGCAACTAAAGATATAGAGGTTTAATTTTTCATTGTTTGCAACATTTCAAATGTTTTCTGTTTCCATCCGCTAAGGATGGTACTGGTGCGATTCTTCACCTGTGGTCAGCTCTGACCCTCTAGACAGGAACATGTTTTTAGAGACTTAATTCAACATAATATGAAGAGCAAAAATCATGTCACAACACTGGGTTCCTTTAAATTAAGGCTAGTTACTGTATGATGTTTTTATGGTGTAAAGCACTTTGAACTATCTTGTTGCTTAAATGTGCTTTACTAATAAACTTGACTTGACCAGAACCCAACAGGATGAAGTGAAATAGGGCTGAATGATATTAGAAAAAACACAACCAAATATCACATCCAAGCAGATCTACCAATTGCCACAATACAGTTTCCTATTGCTATGACAACTGTAATTCAATATAGTGTTCAGCTTGAAAGAGAAAATTTGAAATGCAGTTTTTAATGTTTTTCTTTCTGCATATGTTATGAACTAAATCTGGACAGAGCTGCACAATGCTTTCAGTAGTTGCATTCAGCTCCAGCTCAAACTGTACACCTGGATCTCAGGGTTCAATAATTCACAGCTCACACATCATGTTCGCAGACTGTACGACCTGACTGCTCACACTGTATGCGATACGTCGAGCTTTTGAATTTGGAACAGCAAAGAAGAAGAAAAACAGAAATGTGGAGACGCTCGCCAGAGAATCCTGAACAGGAACAAACATGCTTCCTTGGCAATTTCTGCCATTCTGTGTGGCAAAAACTTTGAAAATGTTCCTTTTTCGCTTCCTTTTCAGCAGCCTGAGAGGTTCAGGTAAATTTGGCTCATGGCGCTTGTTTGACAGCAACACGCCAATCCCTCATCTCACACTGAGCAATGATGAGCCACAGAGGCAATGTGTCAACAAAAGGCCAAAACATTTAGACCTTTTGCTAAGCCAGTTAACCCAGAGTCTGTGAGTTTGATGCAACAAGGCAGCCAAAACTAATATAGTGGATTTATTGCAACACATGTATCCAAATCCACTCTGGCAACAGTAACTTTTGTCATCTAAGTATCATCATTATGATCCAAGATGCTTAAAATAAATTTTAAAAAATAGGGCTGAAAGATATCAGGAACGCATGTAATCAATCACGAAAAAAATTGCAATTGCTGAATACTGCAATACTGAGTGATTACTAATCAACCTAATTTTCCTGATGTTTTTGTTTCCTTTGCATCATTACATTTTTTGAACTCGCTTTGCAGGCATTAGATCGTCACAGATCTCCTTCTTTGGAGACATTTTAGTGCAAGAAAGGAGAAAATACGAGACTGATGTTTGCAGAGTAGCTTCAGTAAACAATGAGCGCAGCAGAAGTGGTTTGGGACCGTTACAGTAGCTGTAACTGAGGAAACAACTCCACAGCTCTACAGAGGAACAAGATGGAGCTTCAGGAAAAATCGGGAAGGAAAACTGGAAGACCTTTAACCTGCAATGGGACAAAATGGATTTGGACATTTCGGAAGCTTGTTTAATTGAACCTAACATAAGGTATTCCTAGTAAATTTAGAATCAACAGAGATGGATCTCTGCTAATGCTAACAGTGCTAACGGTTATAATCACTAATAAACATTAAGAACAATTTTAAAGACTGCCAGCAATATATGTTGGCTATGCTTTGCTAAAATTACTTCTGATTTCAGAGTCACCTCCACTCATAAATATTTAATGATTGGAAGTAGAGCTGCTAGGTGGGCGTTTGTTGCTGAATGTGGAAATGCTACGACATTTTACAAACAATGGAGTCCAATAAATAAGTGTTGACAATAAGAGTTTATTGTCAACACTGTTAAAATACATAACAGTATTTTTAAATACTGTTATGTTCTAGATACAAGTTTGGAACTGGAAAAATTTATCCCAAAGTCTGAAAAACAGCATTCGCTGTTCTGAAGTTGGTGTGATTTTTATTTTTCTCCAATTCATTTACAAAACCAGGGGGAAAAAAGAACAGAACAGGAAATTGCAGTAGATCTTTAAATCCAAATAACCTGACTGAGAGCAGATATCATTGTTATTCATTTATTTATGAAGCAATCAATGCCTGACTGCCAACAGCACACCCTTTTTGTGAGTCTTTTTGCAGCATAATGTACTAAGATGCTTCAGATCGCAACACAAGTTAGGTTTAACAAACTGATCATGAACAACTCTTAGCAATTAAAAACTGAGCAAACACATCCAAACGAGTAAGGTGATTGAAAGGTTGAAAAGTAGATTCCAAGGTTGACTTGGAAAGGCCAAATATTTGATACAAGTAAAATATCTGTAGACTCAAATAATACTCAACATTATAAACATTTTAGAGAATGATCAATATAACCTTATTGTTAACTCAGCTCTTGTTTTAGAAAATCATACATTTTTTCATCAGTATTATTATGTAACGCCAGTTTCGGCCTGAAACATAACACTTCAGCTCTGGCTTGTGCTGCAGGTGTGCGCAGAGGTTTCGAGGCGGCCCACTCCAACCACAGCGCAGATGAAACGCCAACAATTAGCCACAGCAGAACCTGCGGTGCAGGCAGCCGACTGGCCCAGCTGGTCAGATGTTTGCGTGGGCAGATAATTCAGACTGAAGTACAGGAACAAAATGACCTTATGTACAGACATAAAATCAATTCACTGTGATGCGGCTGATTAACTGTTTTTACTTTTGTCACCGTCTCTGGCTTTGATTTAGAATCCCAGCATCACAGAGTGGAGAGAAATCATCTTCTGGAGGACAAGGAACCTGAAGTTCGTTGTGTGATCTAATATCCAACGGCATGCTCTCAGTTAGGAGAGCAAAAGTTGGCAGGAACTAGAGAAACATTGTGAATTTGGTACCGCGCCGTCAGATCACCTGGAGCCTGTCACCTTTTGCAGATGAATCGGGAATCTCCCTGTTGGGAGGAATTCTGTCCCGGCTCTGTGAATCTGCCAGAAATCGCAGCGAGGCCGTCGTTGCTGAAGCCCTCTTTAACTTAAGACTGGCAGATGGGAAATCCAGCCCTTCAAAAGTCAGCATCCCAACAAGCTTTGGCTTCCAGCGATGCAGAAACAAACAGTGGGCCGGCGTTCCTTACACTAATGACCTTTAGCTACCAGCGGTGAATGTGTATCCTTGCTCGGTTTTTGGCAGCTGCTCATTAGCAACCGAGGCCTGTTAGACTCTCCTCCCTGTCCGCCTTTCCCTGCAGCTGCTCGCCTCCCTCCCCTCCCTCAAACCAGCTTGCAGCGGGATGTGTTGAGCCTAACTGGGAGCTGAGAGGAGTAAGGCTCCGGCAGATGTCAGAGGGCATGGTGGCAGGAGGCTAAGAGGAGGGGGAAAAAATGGATGTTTGCAGATGGGGAAGAAATGAAAAGGTGTCGAGAGTTGCCTGGAATCAGATCTCAGGGACTCGAGTACTGCATGTTTTAGAGGTGAAATCAAGTTGATTTCCCTTCCACTTCACAATTACACACCTTGTGTTACTCTATCACTTTAAATCCAAGCAGAAATTCAACGTACGGCTTCTGATTTGGTCAAATTGGACAAAGCTCAACAGATGTGAATACTTTTGCAAGACAAAATCAAAAAATAGTCATCACAGTCATTACCTCTACCCCTCATGTTCCAACTCTTAACTAGCTTAGCGCTAAAGAACAGAAGAGCTAATCCTCAGTTGAGCATCACTGTGGAGTGAAAACTCATGTTGAGCAACTTTCGCTCCATTTTGTGAGCCAACAATGAGATTCAAAGCCGATAAACATTTTGACCCGGCTGTCGCTCACCCTGATCAGATAAAGTAAACTATTCCAAGTCCAAAAATAAAACCATATTTTCCACAAAAACGTCTCAAATTAACGCTCCCGCCGCCATCTGGTATATCAACCCGAGAACTTCGGAGCTAATTAAAAACCTAATCATCCCAATTTGCGGTTTATAACCGCCGCACGTTGGAATTTAAATAACAGCAGTGCTGTTATCAGTAATGAATGGAACAAGGAAGTGGTGAAATGTTACTGGAGCGTTCAAATATGATCTCATAAATTTATCGTCGACTGTCGCCGGCGGATCGCGCGGCCACGGCAGCTCAGCTGAACTTCCCCGCGGAGCTGGCGCTCGCTTTCAGCCTCTGAGCTCATCGCTTCTGGTTACCTTCATCAAAGTCGGCATCGTCCTCGGTGTGCTGCGGGAAGGGGAAGCAGTTAGTGATCTCCAGCCGGTCGTCCACCACCAGGCCCAGCAGGACGCCCTGAACCACCTCGCTGCCCTGGCCCTCTTCCTGGTAGTGCTTAATAATCTTCAGCACCACCTGCGAAAGCAGAGGGAAAGGAGAAGAAAACGAAAGAGGCAAACATCACTCAAACTATTTAACTAGAGCAAGTGGAAATAACTGAAAAGGCGAGTTATTGAGGTCTTTTTTATTTTCTTGAAAGAAATTTCATTTGAATTTCTGACCTGGAGTTTCATTTCCTGCTGTTTTTACTTTATTATCCACCGATTTAGGTCATCAGGTTTAAATGCTGCTTGTCAGGTAGATTTGTCCTGATTAGTATGATTTAAGAGTATTACCGTCCTTTTTCAGAAGCTAAAACGTTTCCATTTCTTCCTGATCTTCTGCAGAAGAGCTGCAGCACAAACAAATTGAGCCTTTTTAATTACCATAAAAAAGGACAATGCAGACAAGAGCTCTGTGACCTTTGAATATAGTTAGCTGTTCTGTGAAAAGTAGATATTAAACAAATGACCTAATTAAATAATGTATTACTCAGTGAAAGTAATCCATTTTTCATTAAGGATCGTGTTAGGAGTTCCTTAAAACACACACGCAGCATTTCTAAAAGGAATATTTTCATCCAGCACGTTGGAAAATTTAAATACTGAGAACACGAAGAATTATGTACCACCACTCCAGTCAGACTACTATAAAAAGTTAATAAGCAACGTGGGAATCCTTGTACACAAGCCCTTTAGAACAAAGAAAGCATTTTACTCTGTCTAAATGTGACAAACATGTCGGGAATTTGCAGCAAACGCGACATGACGCTAAAAAAGACCACAAGCGTGGCTTCTCCCGATGGCTTCCCAGATAAACCAACAACCTGATTATTTCCTCTGAAGTCTACATTAGAAAGCACTTAACCACATCAGACTAACTACAAGGCTAAGGTTTTTTTTTCAGCATTTCCATGTTCGTGATGAGAGTTTCAAAATTCCAGTTTTGAATCAACATATTTATCTGGTATGTTTAGATATTTACAGCACCTTGCAAAAGAATTCAAAGTTCTGTATTTTTTTTTTATTGAAATTTTACATCCCTCCTCCCCAACCTATTTTACCCTGGCACTCCTAAATCGGTATCGTTTTGTAGAAATTGTTTTTCTACCGGAACATCTTTTAGATTAAAAACAAAAAATAAAAACAAAGAATCCTTTTCCTTCTTTTAAATTAAACTTTTTATGATGATCCATCACTTAAAATCCCACCCAAGTTTGTGGCTACATCACATCTTGTTGAAGCCGAAGAACTGAGAGCAACACAGAAAAGCAACATCTGACCAAAACTTGCCAAAGAACTTCCTGATCTTTGTTGGCCTCCATCTTGAGAGTCCGCTTTAACACACCTGATTGAAACGAATAGATCGTTAGCAAGTGTCTGCTGAACCTGATGACAGAGTGAGGAGGCAAATCAATCATTAGCAGAAAGTGTGCTAGAGCAAGGGAAACGACAGAAACAGAGCTTCCAAAGGAGCAGAGAACCCTGAAATACCTGGTCTGTTGTCTGTTATTCAAAACTAAAACACTTCCTATACTTCTGAGAACCCGAACCGAAACAAATCCATCAAAACCGTAAGACGCAAAAATTATCCAGTTAAAGTAAGACTGTGCAATTTGGGTTTCTGTAACAATAGATTAGGCCCCATGAATACATCATATATCACCAAAACTACAGCATTTAACTGAGTAATCAATTTCAAGTTTTTATGCATTTTCTCTCTGGGCACTGAAGGTAAAAAAATATATATATATACTTTTCTAAAGATATAAGTCTTTGTTCTTTGGGCTTTGAATTAGGAAAAGAAAAAAAATCTGCATTTATTTGCAAATAAGAGAATTTATTTGAATTAAATGACCAAAGCAACTACGTAAGACTTAAAATACAAACAAACTCCCTGCATCAACTTAAAAGGAGCAGAGACTGAAAAAGTCAAGAACGGTGGTGCAAGCAATGTAGAAGAAATGTAAGCAGATTCCAAAATACAACAGATGGTTGGACCTGCTTTGACACCAAAACACAACCACTCCTTGCTGCCCCACAGGTCCATTAATACCCTCTTACCCCAAAAAGGACATTTAGTTTCAGAACTAATATTTCCCACAAGGTTTTCTTGACAAAAGTTGGGTATACTTTTTTTAAGTTTACCCAGTAGCCATTTCCACCTCTTTACGTTCTAAATTACCAGCATGGAGATCAATTACTTCCAATTTAACACTAAGGTTCTATTGACATCTGCTTAGTTAGTTGTTAGTTTTTTCTTAACTCATCCTCCTTAAAAACAATTTTTTGCTAAATTAAGCATCATCAAGTATATAGTAACAGACAGTGGTGAGCACACTTCCACTAATCCACAAACATGCTAACAGAGCTTAGCAAATTCAGCGTTTTTCCTAACGTTTAAAATGTTCAGTGCACTTTGCTTCCCGTAAGGTAATTTTACCAGGAAAAAAAAAAAATTCCAAAGCGCTACTTTACTTGGCTGTTTAATAAACTTTCAGTTGAATAAAGTTCAACATCTTGTTTTGATATTTTTGGTTATTGACTGTCAAGATGTTCATATTTGTGCTCTTATTTTGAAGTGGGTAAAGACTGTCTAGTGCAGTTCAGTTTCCTCTCCCCCCCATAACTTTATTTAAAAAAAACACATACAGGACAAAAATAAAATATCTAAAAGGCATTACCTAATGTCGAAATTAAACCGGTTATAGATTTTAGAGGGCAGATATAATTTGAATTGAAGTTAGCGCTTTAGCTTTAGTTTCAGCTAAATACCATGCTGCTGTAATGCTTTAGTGCTAGCAGAACTATTGTTTTGGATTAGGTCTTTAGGGTTAGCACTGCTAAAGTTAGATTGTGCCCACCACTTGCAATATGCATATTTTACATATTATATATGCACTGATATTGTAATTGCCACATCTCTAAGTATGAAAAGTCCTCAATAGCTTGCAGAAAACTGTCTAATTCCACCCTTGGTATTTGAAGGGGAGATTCAGGGACACATTACTCTGGCAATCACAGATGGGTTGGGTGGTGGAATAGGAAGCACCACCTGCAAACTCAATTCCTGTGCATCCAACATGAACAAGCATAAAAGGCCAGCTGGTATTCAGCACCACTTGAGGAGGAAATGGTCTACATCTACATCTTTAGGAGGGCAGGGGGACATTAAATGTATATTTAGAGCTTTTTGAGCATATATTGTGATACTAAAGGCACTCATACTTCATATATATATATATAAAGTTAATTCGTCATTATAGGGAGTTAACTATTAAAGCCAGACAAAAGTGCTCTCTGTAGGATTTAGAAGGCTTGCTTATCCTCTAAATCAGTGTCACTAATGGCAATAATGGTGTCCTTTTTCCCATACAAACAAGCCCACAAAAACTACGGCAACCAATTAAAGAGCATAGAGACATCGGAGAAAACAGGAAAAAAGTCATGCAACCCGTCTACATGAACAGAAAATGGTTTGAGGAAAGAAAAGAAGCTGAAAAGCACAGTGTAGACAAGGAGAGCATAAATCACACTGATAAGAGTGTGGGCAGGTCACAGCCAGAGGCATTAATAATACACACATACACATCTACACAGGAGCAGGGGTGGCAGTTCTGCACCCATGATCACAACAAAACAACCAACACCACTATGAAGGAGCCCTTCCTGGTCACATCGGCCCCCGCGCCGCTCACACACACACACACACCCCCACACACACACCCGCGCATGATGCGGGCCCGTCCTGGGAGATGATTTATTTTCGCCGAGCGTCGGACTTGTCATGCAACAAGTTAAGAGCTGGGGGCAGTGAGGAACGCGACGATATGAGGTGGAGCAGAGAGAAAAACAAATCTCATTCCCTGCCAGCCAGGCTCCCCGAACTCGCTTTTTTTTTTATTTTTTGAGCGAGAGAGAGAGAGAGAAAGAGAGAGGAGGAAGATCTGATCAATAGGTTGAAGTGGGGAGAACCAAGAGTGAAAACAAAACAAGGAGTTTGGGGAGGAAGAGGGACGGGGCTCTGTGTCAGACAGGTGTGGCAACAACCGAAGAGGCGGGGATCACCTTCTCCCTCACGCACCTGTTCGGGCCTTGGCTCCATTTTTCGGCCGTCTAATAGCTTTTACAGCTTCTCATCCCATCAGTGAGAGCAGATATGCTTTCAGCTATCTTAGCTGTTGGCAATCTCTCCATCGCGCACTTAAAAGGCGTCCTTCTGGGAACAGATTGGGAGGGTGGACAATAATCGACTGAAAAAATCTGCAATAAGGTCAAACAAAGGGAGCCGCGTTCAAGTTGGGAGAAATTCCTGAGTCCACAGAAACGCTTCAAAAGCCAGTGGGAGGTGTGTAACTGGAGAGACATCCGTAGTACAAGGAAGAGGAAGGAAGGAGAGGAGGAGGGGGTCGGGGGGAGCTTCAGTGGATTCAGCTTCCTGGTGCTGAGTAAATGCCATCAGGTATTGTAAGCTAATCCCAGAAAGCTTTGAGTTTGTGCAAACCTGCATGCACACACCCACAAAAAACACAAACTCTCTTCAGCGTCATCTTTTAACGCTACCCTCTCTCTTACAGACACAAATTTATTGATCTAGCTCACTGGCGGCTAACCTGGCAAGCTCACCTCATGTGAGCCCCCCAGCCCCTAACTTGATGTGTGGACGGCATATTATAAATCAACAAGCTTAAAATTGAATTGTGCAAAATCAATCGCAATGCAGATCTCCCGTTGGCTACGTTTAATTCTGATCATAAATCTTCTCTGTCTCACAATAAAATAAAAAAGTGCATATCCCCGACAGAACGGGGCACAAATTAGGAGAAAAAGCAGAGAAAAAGAAACGATTCCTTTGATGAGTTTAGTCATCTTTTGTGCACCGCTCGAGTGTGGTAGTTGGACGTAGGGTACTGTGGTAGTCGGAGAGACCGTTTTAATGAGGCACGAGTCGTCTGTCGGGTTTAACCGTGGACAAAGACGGCCGCAGAATCTTTTCGCCTGCCGACTTGGAGAGATCTTAACACAAACATGGTTGTCCGTGGAAAACGGAGCGTTTTAATTCATGTGGAAGTAGAGTGTGCACCTGCTCACTTTGCTGATTGTTTGCCGCTACTTCGTTTCTATTCGGGCGGGGACTCTTGAAGGAAATGAGATGACACCTGGTTTGAAGTGGCTCGCAGAGGCACGCAAATCAAATTAGAAATAAGCTTTGTGTTTGTGAAGAATGCAATTCCAAACATGCCACGCGCATCATTCAGATAAGAGCCGCTGGCTTTCTACGCTTGGCGCGCATCGCGGACGCATATCAATAAGTTTGAATAATCAGGAACGGTAATGCGTTTCAATATTCAATTCAATAAGCCAGAAATGGTATCATATCAGTGTATGTTTTGATATAAACACTTCTATTTTTTCCATAGAGTTCAAATATCCACAGAGACAATGAATTTTATTACACGTTATAATATGCATAAAAACTGCTGACTTGACAATCAGTGACTTACTCCACGATGAGGGCAGGTCACAAAAGGTCATTTCTAATGAAGCTCTTCAGAGAACATCCATGTAAATTGATGGAAAGTTTACTGGAAGGAAAAGGAAAAAAAGTGTCCTTCACTGAACTCACCTGATCAGAACAACTATAGAAAATCAACAAGTTATAGGAGTGAGATGGGGGACACCATACCCAACAGCACAAAGAAGCTCAGCTGTGCTTGAGCACTCCACACCATATTGTATTGAAGTAATAATTCATGTAAAAGGAAGTCTGACCGTTTATTGAGTTCTAAACCTGACCAGGTTACAGCAGTTCTGTCAGGAGGAATGGGCCAAAATTTCAACAAACTGTTGTTAGAAGTTTGTGGAATGAAACCTATTAACTTTAAATCCATCCATCCATTTTATTACACCCTTGTCCCTAGTCACTCCTTAAGCTGGCATTTATGATTTAGCAATTGCAATTTCAGTGACCTAAAAGAGGAAAGGTTTGGTCTGATTTAATGTCAGACAATGAGGGAAAAAAGGTTTTTAATACAGTCTGTGCAAATATTTCGGATGATTGCAGACTGTGTGATGAATCTGAATATAAGTTTCATTTTTTGAACTGAATTACTGAAATAAGCTACCTTTTCTATGACATGCTATTTTGCTGCGGTACATCAATGTTTTTAGCACTGGTGCACAGCAAGTGCTAGATCTCTCCCTTAAGCTTATTTTTAAATAGCTTAAATCAGGATAGATTTTTTTCTTCTTTTAAACCAGCCACTAAGTAAGAGGAAGCAGCCACAAATATCGATTCAGGATTTCAGAAGCGTGAGCCGGATTGTGAAAAAATGCTTTTACGACTGGAAGTAAAAGATCTGCTCTCTCTGTGACATGTGATCTATGTCACATTATTGTGTGACATATTCCTGACAAGACCGGGGCTTATGGGCCTGAGGCATGTGTAAAAGCCTCAGGGGAAGAGTGGAGTTTTCTGCCACTGTGTCTTTTTCATTCTTATATAGGCTTTGAAACTAAAAAAAGACTGGCAGAGTCACAAGGAACGATAAGATTAAACTCCTTCTGAAAGAATACCCCACTACCCACCCTTTTTTTATTACTCCCAAGAGCTTTTCACATTCATACTGCTAAAAATACATCCCACAATGTGCCCTGACCTTATTCCTAATTCACGGCACATAATACAGAGAGGCGCCTGACGTACGATGCGCGTCAGCATGAATGAAAAGCGGCTCCTCACTAGAGTTTCTTTATTTTTTTCTTTCAAACACAAAACTTGCTTGATCTCCGTGGGTGCTCAATGGAAACCCGTTGCTTTGTTGAGATCCAATTCTGTAGCGACACGGACCACTGAAACCTCTTCAAAAGCAAAAAACACAAACCGTTTCCTCAACGCAGCGACGCCGGTGCCGTCATCTACGTGCAAGCCCTGCAGCTAAACCTCTGACAGGTTGGTCATGATGCAACACAGCGGCAACTGCTGCATGTCAGTGCTTTCAGGTAAGACGGCACCCATATGGTTGCCTGAAAAGAAATTTATTTAAAAAAAATAATAAAAAAAACTCTCTACAACTGCCTTGTTTTTAAAAGTGACTTGATTAAAATAGCTGGTTGACAAGGAGGCAAAAAGAGGAATTGGGGAAATCTAAATAGTTCCAGCATTTTATATTTAACTGAAATATTTAGAGGAAAAAGCACAGCCAGTGATATGAGGACAACTTTAAAGAGACCTTTAAAGAGACAACCAAGCAGAAGGCTGAAAGTGCTGTGTACAAATCATGCTGCTGCATGCATGCGCCCTATAAAGAATAAACCGCTTAGTGTCCAAATGCAGTTTAGGGTCCAAAATGAGGGAGGATCCAAGTGAATCCTAATGAGACAAGTTTGTCCTCTACTGTTTGCACAGAGGTACTACACAATGTAAAGACGAACACACACCGGTTTAGAATTCAGCTGATCACTGGGGAGATTAAAACACAAATCGATCGGATATCAGAATATGGGAAACGTTCCCCTTCATCAGCAAATCAGATAAAAAATGTTTAACCTATTCATTAAATACATCAAAACTAAGATTCCCAACCATTTTTTTCAGTCGATAAAAGTATCAACCAAAAGCACATCATTTGAAACACATTTTTGAGTTGAATTTTTAAAAAAAAAAGAAAAGTCAGATGAAAACTTGAAATATTTGAATTGATGCAGACATTTTGGGATATTTATGTCATTTTTATGTTTCTGTTGGATTCAAAATTACTACAGTAACTCGATCAAACAACCTGCAGAAGTTTTTTTTTTTTGTTTTTTTTTAATGGTTCTTTTAAAAAAAGAACTGGCTGCCAGACCTTAAGGAAAATCAGAAATTGTCATGTGTTGGAAGGATGAATGATGCATGTGTAGTTTGAAAATATGTAAACTGAAAAAATAGCTATTTATATAAAAAATTAATAGGCAAAAAATTGTCCCAGATTTTACAGAAAGAGACAACATAAAAAAATCCATCACAACAAATTGAGAAATAGAATTGAAGGGTGTACAAACATTTCATGAAAAGATACATTTCCATGCTTTTCCTGAATTTAAATTAGCCTCATTCCATTTTTGAAGTCTACAAACAATATTATTTCTATTAATCACCAGATTTTAAAAAAAACAACATTGCTCAAATTTCTTTCTCTTCTTTTTTTTTTTTAAATATAGGCTTCAAACATCATGGAAAACACAAACAGAAGCAAAGACAGCATGCAATGACCTGATTTACAATGTTTTGCCTGATTCACCACCAATTTATGGTGATCTTTTCTACCATCTGAGCAACATCCATGTAACAGAACCATAAATTCACGTTTTCAGAAATGAGCTTGAATGTTTTGGTATCCTAAATTAAACAGAAATTAAAGATAGTGCTGTGCTTGTGCTTTACACATGGAGCTCACAACAATATGGTTGTTGTTTAGTGAGTTTAATCATGTCACCATTACAGATGTTTCTTTACTCTGGCCATAAACAACATATGCACAAAGGTAGCAGCACTTTCGTTTGATTATATGCACGGGGTGCTGTCATTTCTCAGACCATTTTTGAGATTCGAGACAGTTATGATTGTTTAAGGTAGCTATTTTTGAGATTGATTTCGTTTTTCTAGGACGCCGGATTTAAATTCTGCAAACCAACGCGCCTCCATATTCAGTTTAATTCTGTCCTCGCCTGTTAGAGCTGCACTAAATGATGGAATAGGAACCACGTGAACTGCATTAGAACACAATAGCAAAACCAAGATGTTAAATTAAACCAGTGACGCAGACTCACAAGCATTTCCTGCCCGAAACGAAGTCTAAGAATAGCTCTCTTCACATCATTATCGTGTGGCGCAATTGTAAACAGGGAGGTCCTAGTTTCCAAATTAAACGCCCATGTAAAGTACTGAAGCTAAAAGAACCTAACATATTTTTATTATAAGTCTATCAGCTCAAACAAGGTGTATATTTTTATGCAAAGTGCTAAATTAAAAATATGACAGGTTGTGTTAAAGGATAACAGTTGAATTTAATAAGTATAACTAACTGTTCATCATCTCTCCGCCATGATGATGCTAACACCTTAGCATCTAGCTAACACCGGTTTAGTTGCTGTACAACACCAACAGTCTGCATAAGGTCCAAATGGAGCAACTCGGGTCCTTACCAGTCCCTCAATTTGGATCTGTTTGACCGGAGAGTCCAGGGTACCGCCTGTAGAAGCCATTGGTGTGCTGGGTGCCGAACTGGACTCCTTACGGGAAGCCATTAGTCCGGGTCCACGCGAAAGAAAAGGGGGAGAGATTCAGGCGACGCACGATTCCCTTCCTCGGTCCGTGTGGAAACAACGAGAAAAGAAAGTTCCGTTAAAAAAAGACTTGTACTCATTTAAGAATAGAAGTAACAAAACTCTTTAAAAATAGATTTCACTTTTGGTATGTTAAAGTTCCACAACAGAAGAGACCCAGCTAGTTATAAGCAGTGATGTTTAAAAATGCACAGCTAGGTTAAGATTGAACTAATAGGGAAATATTGCACTTTGTGTAAACTTGATGATTAATAAATGACTTTAAAATCCTTAAGCTCAAATAGCTATAAACCTGAAATTAAAAAAAACGTTTTGCATTGGGGTTATAATACTTGAACATTCTGCCTCAAAATGTTTTTCCTCAGCAGAAAAAAGTGATTATACACCAAAGACAATTCCAAAAAGTCTTGGGGATATTAATGGGGTTTATTTGGCAAATATGAGATTGGTCTCAGTGTTCTTTTCATTCAAGTGAGTTAGTGTAAGTATTAAGGCTTGGGTGTGTCTAGTGAAGCTGAATAAGCAGCTAACTCTTGATTTTACAGGAACTGAATTTTTCACAGGTTCAGAAAGGTTTGGACTGCTTCTCCAAACCCAAGAAATGAGACCATTTGAAAACAACTCATTGGTTTAATCTGAAACATTAAAATGTCACAAAAGCAAAAACAGAAGACATTGTGTACCCTTATCTACACAGGGACAGAAAAGTGTGTGTGCATTTGTTATGAAAGAGGAAAATCTCTAAAATATTGGAAGTCTAAATGAAAAGATGCAGTGACTTAACCAAGTACTTAAAACACTTTATTTCAAATCTTTACAGATGTATCACAACTAGAATTTACCCAGAATCTAAAACGGTGGGATGGTGAACTTAACTGTAACAAGTACATTACCTAGTTACATAATGCAAAAAGGCAAATAAGCATAAACATAAAAAGGTACAAAAAAATAAAATTTACATAAACCTTAATTGATAAACTGCCTTAATTATACATCTGAATCATGATACTTAATGCCAGATAAGACTTTCAAATTCAATGATTTGTTATTTTTTTTTGTTTACAAGAGAGCGAGTGCAACAGAGAGAAGTTGGGCGAGGTTACACTTCTGAACAGTTAAACAGTACCTTTCCAGAACATCTAGTTATTACAGAGAACGTGACACATTGGACCTTTCATGAAAATCATTTTTTAACTGAAACATGGGGACTGATGCAAAACTTGGGGAATGAGAAAACAGAAATTTAACTTAGAAAACAACATGCAGTAAAGTTTACAAATTGATGACTGAAAAAGAGTTTGCTTTATAAATATACTTGTAAAACATTCCTCACTCCGTTTGAACCAAGAATACTGCATGATCTAATATTTATTACAGTAAAACCATGTTTTGTTTTTTAAAGGTTCTGAACCCCTTACTTCCCTCCCCTTTCCCTAAGAAAAAAAAAATAAAATAAAAACTGGGCTTACTGGAAAACACAATTAAAAAGGCAAAGAGTTGAGTAATTTAAAAACAAGAAAACAAGTATGCCTGTTGCAAGCAGAGTGTTTGTTTCTTCCAATGTCTAAATGAGGTGGAATTTTGGTCCGGCCGTGGCGATGATGTCGCTGTAGGGCTCTGACTGAGTGACCTCGATGGCTTGCTGCTTCTTGAGGACGAGGAAACTGTAAAACTTGGCTGCTGCCTGCTTTCTGTTGTTGTTTCGGCACAGTTCGAGCAGACTGACCGACTCCGCACCAGTCTTCGCCATAACACGCTGTGGAGGCCAAGAGACGTTGGGGGGGGGGGGGGGGGGCGGGGGGGGTACGTTTTTAATGGAAACAAAAGAAAAAAACATATGGGGGGTTATTTTTATAATAGGGGGGTGTTTCCCTCCGGGGCGTGAGCCTTCTGTTG